>NQII01003200.1:93087-154758 GCA_002778355.1 Clitarchus hookeri
GGGGGGGGGGGTTTCCTCACCAAAACTTTTGTTCCCGCCAGTTCCTGGTGTGTAAGGCAAGGGCTGGTAAAGGGTGAGGTGGTTAAGGGAAAGTAAGTCTGCCGCCACCGCAACGCGCCCGTGAAGCAGCTAGTGATTTACGAGGCACTTTAATTCCCGTCAGACGGCGAGAGCCGGTGCAACCACGAAACACCCCAACCGCTGATATTTAATTCACAGCGGCGCCGCCCCGCACGCCGAAGTGGCGGGGATGAGAAATGGTGGAGTTCCTTCCCATCCACCAAGCTCCAAAAACTTGATAACGAATCGTTTTCTTTGTTTTCCTCCCCACTCATTGTGTCCAAAGCTTCTCCCAACGCAATGCAAGGGGAGCAGCTCTCATATTCCATATGATTGTTTGCTTTCAAGCATTGTCATGCACTCTAGAAGGAAATATTGGTCTGTGAATAGTTGTTAAAGAAAAATTATTTTGGGCATACTTACCGAGATTCATCTGGTAAAATGTGCATATATGATGGCTGGTGTTCAATGTCTACGTTCTCTTGTATCATACTGCGGGTTCTCTGCGACGCACAACTACAATTATGCAATAATTTAAATGATTCTACTTTAGGAACTGTAGGTAACTTTAGTCCATTTTTCGATTACGAGCCACTGTAAATAGCAGAATTCGAGAATGGTTTTTCCACTTTGCCAAAATGCAGAGACGCTCACAGCCTTGTTTACCTGGAAATTTTGCAAAATCATCCACTCACGAATTTAGCTCATGCGTTGTACACTTGTCATATTTCGCCACACACGTTAGTTCAACAAAACTCTTAGCTTTGTTCTTACGGTATTAGTATGTGCGGTGAGCGTTTTGCAAGCATGTTGCAGTAGCAGTGTTCACTTTTAGTAAATGTGAATTTCCCTGTCTTATGCAGGAGTAACTCTTAGGCCTCTTCTCGGTTATCCCTAAAGAAATAATATACTCTGTGGACTTGACACAAATCCAACGATTGTTGGCACGCTTAACAAGTTTTTCAATAATCCAAAGCATATACAGAATGTTCCGAACATAGACGTCCAAACTGAGGCAGATGGTAGAGGGGCTCAATACCAACAAAAAAATCGAATACATATGATCCTATTTTTGACAGTTTAAAAGTTACACATTTTTTGCGATTTTTCTAAATTTCTCTATACCCTACAATATAAACGGTCAGAATAATGACAAAAGTAACTGTTCAAGTGAAGTGACGTTTGCATAAATGATAGATGACAAGTGTACCCATTTAACCAAATACCTTTCGCGTCATTTTCATTACAGCGACGTGAAGAATAGTAACAGTTTCACAGAAATTATATCTTATCCATATATTTGTCACGAGTATATTTGCGTTTATAATAAAAAATAATGTACTGCATAACCTAATGCCTGCCGGTGGAAATACTACTTTATTGTATGCCTCATTAGATGTACTGATGGTAATCAGTCATGAGCAAACTTCGATGTATAAACGTGAAAACATCTTCAGTAAACATAATTTGCAATAATTACAAAATGACTTTGCAGCAATGCTACATACGTGGAAAGGGTTGAGCTTTCACAGGCAATGACGTTTGACCTTAAAATTAAACACAATGTAATGGAAGAGACGGTCTTTTGTAATTTGCTTTGGTTCACTCGTTTTGAAGTATTTAAGAATGAAGACAAAACAATAAATTGAGAGTAATTGGTCTGACGACATTTATTTCCATATTCATACCAGGGGGCTTATTCTAAGTTTCGTCGGGAACGGCCCACGTCACCACGAACCCACTCGCTCTCAGCCGACGAAAACCAAGTCGTCATGAAATTGGTATTCAGAGTACGGAGTCGTTTCGAAGGCAAGCACATTCGGACATCTTCGGCTTACCGACTCTCCCCACTCCAAGCTAGACGAGCGTTAGTGTCTCTGCGCATGGTCGACAACGTACAAACGAAATATTACTAGAAGTACTCATTTTTAAAATTGCTTAAATCTGTTTAAAAAGCATTACTTAAAGACACGAATAGTAAGCCTTATATTTTTAGATCGTTAAAAATAATATATCATTAGAAATATGTATTTTATAAGAAAATAATAGTCTATAGTTTTCTTTGGTTTTGTGGGGAGTGTGAGAAACTGTGGTTGGTGGCCATGTTAAACTGCATTTTTTTTACCTTCATGAGATATAGATGTTTACTTATTAAAGACGTGGCCCGGGTGTTTAGCAAATCATTTGTGTTTGTGGAAAAGAAAATANGATAGTCTATAGTTTTCTTTGGTTTTGTGGGGAGTGTGAGAAACTGTGGTTGGTGGCCATGTTAAACTGCATTTTTTTTACCTTTATGAGATATAGATGTTTACTTATTAAAGACGTGGCCCAGGTGTTTAGCAAATCATTTGTGTTTGTGGAAAAGAAAATATTTCGCCAAGGTTAAGTAAAGGAAAGTTGGCAGATTTTAAATATAGATTTCACGCTGTCCTGAATAACAAAGAAATGTACACATCTTAAAACGATTATATTAATATTCCTAACCTTGGTGTCCGCTGAAGTGTACTGTGGAGCCATGGAAGGTGATAATTTTGAATAAATATAAAATAAGTAACATTGACTAAGTCACTGGCGTTCTCTGGTTGATATCTTATTACAGTATTGCTAATCTCTTACGCGACAGGCATTGAATTTGGTGTGAATTAAATAACCTTCCCTCCCTTTTTACCACATATAAGCCTATGGTTTTTAAAACGCCGATAATCTTTCAGCGCAGAAAATATTTATTTTGTACAGAAGGAGAATACGTAGATTTTGAATGTATTTGTGTTATTCATTTTGACTTCAAAGTTAGTTTTAAAATTATTAAATGATGTGGAATTTATTAGTCTCTTCTTTCTGGAATCAATGCAAGGAATTGTCATTTTGTTGCAGAATATATTCATATTCGTAATATTTAAAGTTAATCACGATCCGTTTTAGTTAAAGTACATAAGACCTACCTATCAAATGTTATCCTTCAATTTTAAAAATAATATTCCAAACTGTAGGCTATTAGGTGACAAAATACAAATGCACACAGATTATAAGCTTGCCCTTTAAAAAAAATGTTGTTAACACATATAATAACATTAATTCTATTTCACATAGTAAAAAAAAAATTGAAATGTGGGGGAGTTTCGATCTCAAAACATGGACTCGTTTGTGGTGCGAAGCACGTAACTTAACCACTCGCCCACCGAGAACATCGTATGTAAGGGACGAATAAATGTATATCTAAGAAAGGTACAGCCTAAGATAAAAGGAGTTAATTGGTTAAATATTAACAATTGTGTATTCGTACATTTACGCGCTTGTAATAACATCCCACGCCTAAAATAGTCTGTATCATGTTGTGCACAATGTTTAAGAAGGACGGACGTGTGTGATGCAAGTTTGTAATAGTTATACCCAATCTTTTCATGCTTATTCGTATCGTAAATGTATGCGTAGGAAAATTATAACTCCATGCAACACAAACACGTGCTGCACTGACTTTATGCCACACAATATTTATTTCCGTGTCATTGAAATACACGGCCACATTTAATACCGACGCCCGCCATATTGGTTAACTACGAAATTCTAGCCTGCCGACTGCTCGTGAGCAGTTGTTTCGTCCCCGCCGACTCGTGACGTCAAACTACCGTCGTTTAAAAACTAAGAATACCTAATAGTAGGCTGGAATGAGAAATTGTTTCGATAACAACTTTCTTTCGTCGGAACGAAAACTTAGAATAGGCTCCCAGATGTTCAAAATGTCTTCCCTGTCTCTGCATACACAACCAGCAAGTAACTATAAAATTACTACGTAATGATTGGAAACCACTAACATTCATTGTTATAGTATTTCAAGCTTCTGACAATTTCTGCCTTAGTTCCCTTATGTTGTGACACTTGCTAGCATAAACTGTTACTTTGAAGTACCGCCACACGAATAAATCAATGTGGTTCAAAACTGGCGATCGCGGGGACCATGATATTGGTCCGTTATGTCCAATCTATTTATCAGGGAATGTAGTGTTTAAATGCTGCCTCATTTGAACAGCATACTTTCATGGAGCACCGTTATTCTGAAACCACTTCATTGGGACGATCACTTTTGTCACCATTATTTAATTTTTACTGAAGTTTGGAGTACGTCCAAAAAATCGAAAAACATTGTACATTTTAAACAGTCTNAAAATTTTTACTGTAGTTTGGAGTACGTCCAAAAAATCGAAAAACATTGTAAATTTTAAACAGTCTAGAAACAGACCACAGACGTTTAAAAAATTATTGTTTGTATTGAGCCCTTCCGCCATCTGCTTCAGTTTGGACGACTATGTTCGGAACATTCTGTATAAGACACGATTATCTTCAATTAGGTTGGGCTGATCAACACCATTCCCCTTTAAATTTAATAAAAATTTGTAAGTACCGGTAAGGAGCTAGTGATTTATAAAGTAAATTAATCGTATTTTCATTATATGTATAGACAAACGATACACGCGTCTAAGCTGTGACCCTACAGAGACCGGATTGGACTTCAAATGAATTGAGTGGAGTGAGCGGACTCAGGTCGTCTCCAGTTTCGGTTGGAAAAATACCTGACTCAGGACCTTACACTCCGTTCCCACGCCATATTTGCTGGTTACTGTCAATGTTCGCACGTGGATGTGGTTGACATGAAAATTATCATTGAATTTGTGGAATAAAATGTGGCGGAACTCATATAAAATATATGTAATATTAGAACACCTTAAATAAGTCACTAACAAATAAACATTAATTTAATAACATATATGATAAAATCTAAAATTGTAGTATGTACAAAAGTAAACACTCTTTATTACGTATACCAGTATATCGAAATAAAACAAGACCGATCATCAATAAATAAACAAATCGTGTTATTAATGGCGTAAAGCAGTTTAACAAACCCCATAATCATAATTCCATACAGTTCAATAATGCAATTATTTTGCAGTAAANAATGGCGTAAAGCAGTTTAACAAACCCCATAATCATAATTCCATACAGTTCAATAATGCAATTATTTTGCAGTAAACAATAAACAGCTGAATCATTAAGTAATTTGAAAAAATAAGCCGATGTATTTAGTTTACGATTACACAATGCATATAAATGTAAATGTGGATTATTCTTCGATTACAGTGCTTTAATCTCATTGGATTTGGTGTATTTAGAGACCCAGACACTCCTTATATAATGACGTTATAAAGGCCCCATGTCTGCTCCATTTGAATACATAATATATTACTTCAATATGCCTGTAGGAATGTGAATGCATATAGAAGTTTAAATTATTTGTAATTTATTCTATAAATAGTTAGGTATATTCTTTTCTGATATTACTAAGTTTTTACCTATATATACATATATATGTTTATTTAAATATAAATATATGAGATGATATAAGCGTGTTTTATTCTGGGGCGAACAAGTATGTGGGTTTCTCAGAGTGCTCCCCTATTTTTTTACATTTTAAACGTATGACAGAAGGTCTTCTGTGGGTACGAGCTAGGCTCTTAACTGTAAAAATAATCTAATTTATAGACAAATGGTAGTAGTAGTTCTGACACCGTGAGATGAATATTAATTTGGAAGCACTCTCTCGTCATACCACGAATATGAATTGTGAATACGTATGTCTGCCTTTGACCTCAAAGAACATGGAACCTCGACCTACATAATCCTTACCTGATTGCATTCGGTGTGGATTCTGCAATTGAGTTTTCAACTTCAGTCAAAACGCTGGGGGACNACATAATCCTTACCTGATTGCATTCGGTGTGGATTCTGCAATTGAGTTTTCAACTTCAGTCAAAACGCTGGGGGACATGAGGGACCCATCTGTACGAAGAGTTATTTTCACGCAATGAAGCGTTGTGGCAATGATTACGTGCAGTGTTTGCAAGGCGATTGAAGGAACGTACCCAAATCTGGAAAAATTCGTCTACTGGGAGCAAGCAAGTGATTGAAACTAAAACCTCTTTTCGCATCGATGGGTACTAATTTCACATGCGATTATGATGAGACAGTAAATGCTAAAGGTAGAATGAGTGCATGAGTGCAGTATACTCGTTTAGTAAGAAATATACACTTGCAAATCTTTCGCATGAAACCGATGAATTTCTAAATAAACGTACATCAGCTCTAAAAACTGATGATCATAAAATTCCTGCTACATAGTAACGCAAATTTAAATTTTAAATCAAAACCGGAGGTGAATATGGCCATGCAGAAAACATTGATTAAAATTAAAATGAAGACAGTGATGGTGCTGAAGAGATGGTGATTTTATCGATACTCTGACAGACTCCTCTACGCCATTTGCTAAAACGAGCTTAATGAAGAAGGCACAAGACACTGAAAACACTGACTACATATTTTCCGAAGACCCTAATGAACTTGTTGATAGACTCACACATTTGATCGCTTTGCAACTAGGTGGAGATTTCTCGCACATTAACGAGATCTCTTCAATCTCTAAACTGAACGTTAGGGATTATACTGATGATTTGATAAACTGCTTCTTTCTGATATTTTAACGTGTAAAATTAAAAATAATATTTTTGAAATAAAATAATGAATTTAATTTTTTTGTGCTTATCTTTTTATCCCTCATGACTTTAAAGAGGTGTTATATGCACTCAACTATTAATGTAAATATCTGCATACAGATTAATAATAAAGCCTCTGCATCTAAAAATTATGTTGCTACTGGACTGCATACAAAACATTAATTCAGTCAACAAGTGCAAAAATAGTCATTTGGTAAATTAATGTAATTTCTATACACATCGATAGGGGGAGACGACAAACCGAAGAATTGATATATCAAGGGATTGGCATTGATCGAAGTATTGGAGACGATTACTGCGGATTGCAGATGATTGGTGAAAATTTATGAGGATTGCTGAGGATTGCTGTGGATTGCTGATAAATGTGCATATGATGTTAACTACAGTGCGTGCTGTGCATGTGTGCAGTGTTGATTGCTGTGCATGAGGTACTGATTGTGGTGCAGGCAGAGCAATTGAATAGTGTGTGTGGAGTGGTTGAGGTGCATTTGATGCAAATTGCGGAGCAGGTGGGGCAATTACAGTGTGTGGTGCTTATGGCAGTGTGTGGTGTNTTGAGGTGCATTTGATGCAAATTGCGGAGCAGGTGGGGCAATTACAGTGTGTGGTGCTTATGGCAGTGTGTGGTGTTGATTGCGGCGCATGTGGTGCTGATTTTGGTGAATGTCGTGCTGATTTTGGTTCATATGGTGCTGATTTTGGTGCATGTGATGCTGATTTTGGTTCTGTGGTGCTGATTGTAATGTATCGGGTGCTGATTGCTGAGGATTGGTGAGGATTGAGGAGAAATGGTAAGGACTGGGGAGTTTTGTTGTGGATAGCTAGGATTGCTGTGGTTTTTGCAGATGATTGCTGAGGATTAGAGAGGACTGGAGAGGATTGTGAGGATTGGAGAGGATTGGTGAAGATTGCAGAGAATTGCGGAGGATCGATAAGAATTGGTGAGGATTGGTGAGAATTGCATAGGATTGATGTCTGAGTAGAGCACAAAAGATAAGACTATTTATCGCCCTAGCTGCCCTTGTACATTCCAAGTCTCAAGTGTTTAAAGAGNGAGTAGAGCACAAAAGATAAGACTATTTATCGCCCTAGCTGCCCTTGTACATTCCAAGTCTCAAGTGTTTAAAGAGAATGGTTTGCGAATAGGATTGAGGCAACATAGGCAGTCCAGTTGATATCAACGATGGTACCACCAAAGATGAAATCGGGGTGTTGGTCTTAAGCATGGTATTATATAAAGACTTCATATTTATATCTACACTTTAATAGCTCACTCGTCCGAACTGGTATTATAAATTTTAGGCAGAGTTTTTACTTGGCGGGAAATATGGTACATTAAATTACGAGCACTCTTTATAACATCCTACAGAATTTGATGAAAGAGATAAATATAAAAAATAACTTTCCATACAGTGGTTCAAAACTTCAAGGAAGAGAGTGTGATCTGTCACCTCTCACATCAGACGAAGAATTGGTATGTGGTGCACCTTTGGCTAAATTAATTATCTGCAGAGGGCGAGATATCATGCGACCAACAACAAAACACGAGCGAGCAATGTGATGGGTAGCGTTGGAGGGGTAGCAAGTAGACGGGTGCTCAGCGAACAAAAGTAATCAGCGCACAAAAATTTTAAGGGGTTTGGGGGTGGACGTGTCAGTCGTCTGCTGGTATTCGTGTCGGGGTGCTTCGTCGCTGATCGCTTCATCTGCCGTTGNTTGGGGGTGGACGTGTCAGTCGTCTGCTGGTATTCGTGTCGGGGTGCTTCGTCGCTGATCGCTTCATCTGCCGTTGAGCTCCGCACATCCTGCATGTAAGTCTTTCAATGTTATTAACAACATTTTTGAGTATTTTTATTTTTCAATTATTTTTGTCAAAGTTTTGAAATGTTTTTTATTAACGCGGGATTTTCGAGTTAAAAGTCATTCAGGCTTATGGGCAGAGGTTCAAGGTCACTGGTGTGAAGTATAAGGTTGCCAATATTCAACAGGGGGGTGGTAAGTGAGTGTAGTGAGTGAAGAGATTTTGGCGGCTCTTAACGTCGAATTCTGAGAGCCGATTTGGTGGTCGTATTCAGTGATGTATTATATTCATAGAATGTTTGTTTTCAAGGTCTCTGGGTCAAGACCAAGACCACGGGCATCGAACATGTACAAATTCATCAATATATTTTTTTTCTCTATTTTTTAATAATTTTTTAATTTTTGCGATTTTCCTCGATTTTTTATAAATAGTGTGTACGGTGAGTGGCAGGGGGTATCGATTGGGTGTTGGGTCCATGCAGGGAGGGAGGGTGTGGTAACAATANATTATTTAACTCGCTCTCTAGTTGGTGTATTTACTGAGTCAGAATCGCATAACATGTTTCGAATGTCTCATCTGCGAAAGCTACGTAAGGCATACATTCCCCAATATCGTATAAAGCATCGTCGGGAGGAATATTGTATCCGGCTTTTAACCATTCTCTTATAAAACTGCTGGAAACAATTCCGCCATCACTGAATCGTCCCTAAGCATCAACACTGTGTAAGATATGAAAGGTTGCTCTCCTGCCCACTCAGCTCTGGTGGTTGTGGCACACATGTACAGAACTTCAGTCAAGTCAGGTCCTGTCACAGTCAAGTCCACTCTCTGTGGCGCCCTAGCACCCCAGGACACGAGCCCTGAATCTTGACGCCCTTGACCACGAATTTCCTCGACGAGCGTGCGTTTGCAATTTATTATTACATTTTCTCATGGCACACAGCCTCTTAATATATTGTAACGTAAGTAAAAAATATTTCAAGTTGGCTAGCTTGCTATTCTTAGCGACATAAACTTCACCCTTGTAAATAGCAAAAAATGAAATGCATCGTCTCAGATTATGATAAAAAATTTTATATTAGGAAATTATGTCTTAAACGATTTTTAAAAGGTTGAGGGGAAAAAACGGTTTAAAGTCACAGTTCCTTATATAATAATTCAGGCAATCGAGTTTTTCAAATCCAGGCCAAATTTCTTGAAACATGAAATTATATGTTGCGAAGTATTAACGAAGCATTTCATGCTTAACACATCATTCAGCAAGAAACACATTTAATCAGCACCATTAGTGGACAGCATGCTGTTTTGAATCACTGATTGGAGTAAACTGTTATTTTTATTACACAAAAAATTCGTCGTCGGACATAACGAACCAAAATATTAAGGAAAGACCAGAGGTGTGTTAATTTTGTGATGCTCTACAAACATAGAAAATGCGATCAAACTATCATTTTATTTAGAAAGAAATGATGTAAAAAAGGTTTTTTTTTGGGAAAATGTTATTCTACTTTTAAAAGAGACGTCTCGTAATGATGAATCATTCACCTGACACATCTGCTGTAGGGTTTAAATATTTCCCAACATTTAAGCGTACTGAAAAAAAATAATTTTTTAATCATTACAATTTTGAAGAATTTTTAAGTTAAATATTATATCGGGGTTAATCAAAAATCAATATTTAGGGCAATCATTGTAATGTTTTCATTCATTCAATTGGTTGTCAGTGATCTTATTTTTGATATTGTGATCTTATACTAAATAATTATAAAACGCCATATTTCTTGTGGAACAGATACGAAGTTTTCTATCCAATGGTCACCTACAAATAAACCAATACAAAAACACATACCTTGCCTACCTAATGTAAATTCCTTTAGTATTTTATCTTCTAAGAATAACATCTTGCAGGTAAGTTCGCTATACTGTTCTTATGGAATGGGTTTCTAGAAACCATTGAAGCATCTTCGACGTGAAGTTTGTTTACAAGAAAAGCCACATCAAAAGAAGACAGATGGAATAAACTTTTGCGTGTTTCATTTTTGAGGGTAAATTTTTGATACGACTCTTAGTCACAATTTTTCTTTACCTTTCCGAAGAAACATCAAAAATTGCTGGTCTATTAACCAAGTTTTGCCACAAAACTGGCTGAAGATTAAAAAATTACAAACATTCGAATGTATATCTGATTATTAATAACTCTACCGATCGTTTCAGATGTGTTTTGGACGAGGCCTTTGTGATTTTTCGATACTGGAAAGAGTATTAAAAAAAAACTGAGTTAAATAATTACAACCACTCAGTTCTCATAACGAACAAAAAGTGTTCTTTTTTGCGGCGGTGGCGATAACCAAATATGGTTTTTTAAAAGAGGTTTCTGTTCTATAGACTAAACTTTGTCTAACGGCAACAATTTTTCCGAGCAAGTTCGAAACTAGAGATGAACGCTTTTACTATTGCTTTATGGTTTAAATTTTTTTAATATTTCATTTATTAAAAATGTTATTAACAGACCCTGAAACGGGAGTTCACTTTAATGAAGTGCCTCAGTTGCAAGATCCAATAGTTGCACAAAAACATTTCTGAGGTGGCCATTAAAAATCTAACAACGAGAGTTTCAATTTTTAAGAATGATATCTAGTCGTGTGCGTTTGCTTCTGGTTCTGAACACACAGAGGGACTTTTTTTTTCGGTAGACGTCAAAATTTTTAGTTTTTATTACTTTTAGCTGTAAATAACTCTCAAACAAACGTTATTTTGCCTTCATATCTCCAGCGCTGTGCCGCAGTGACTGAATCGAATGTGTGGGAGAGAGAAAAGGATAGAAAGAGAGAGGAGCAGAGAGAGAGAGAGAGAGGGTATGAAGTTGTAACTCTGTTCCCTCTAGAAGCCAATTCCCCGAAGACCCTCTGTCGCAATGAATTAAAGCGGGCATACAAACAGCACAGGACTGTATATATGAAACTGAATCCCAGTTCGGTAGTTCTGAGAAGCACAATTCCAATCCCACGCGGTGACAAATAACCTGCTCTCCGGGACTTTTGTTTAATCTATATTGAAAGGGTTACGTTCGTCACATTTTTAAACCCTTAGTCAGCATATTCCTATTTATTTTTAGGGATACATAGATATAATATATTTTGGAAATATTTTATAGGTATTCACAATTTCAGGTCTTTGGTCTATTTTTAAATCACTCACGTATTAAAGAGAAAGGAAAATGCTCAAGGAAGGAATTAAAATATTTTAGCCAAAATACAAAAAAATTAACTTACTAAGTATTAGTAAGATATAATTACTGCCCAGATTTTTACTGCTTTCTTTCTCCAAAGGTGCTGCTTTGATCAATCAAATTAAAACTTTACTTGGGATTCTTTTAAGCAGAATACACGATAAGGTTTAAGGTACAGCAAACGCATTTTCAAGCAAACTTTCGAAGATTGAAAGGCTGTTAACGTGAAATATAGGTAAAGGTTGAATGATAGTATTTGTATCACGAACAAGGTTCTGAATATATTTATCTAAGGTGATGGAGATTTTTAATCAATACATTTACCAAAGTTATATATATATATATAANGGTTCTGAATATATTTATCTAAGGTGATGGAGATTTTTAATCAATACATTTACCAAAGTTATATATATATATATAACCCCTTCTATATGTACACCGATCGTAGACGTAAATTACTTCCAGGAATTTTCATCCTATTATTTTAGGACATTTCGAAAAGGGTTTTAGTGAATACATTCAGAACCGCACACATATTATAGAAAAAAATTAGTTTATATTTGAATATTTCTCATGTACTAAACAAGTATGTCGAACTATGTGACATACGATGTATATTATAATAATAGTAAACGTCAATATTATTTATCTGTTAATGTTTTTAATAATATTAAGAAGAAAGATTGTAAAACTTAAGTGTTATAAAAAAAAGAGTTTAATATTCCATATATTACATTACAAGACAGAACAAATTTAAGACATATTTTACGTTTTTATTTTTAAGAAAAGCTAATTTATATAAAGAGTTTAAACCTAAAAAATGTTTTTACATGAACTTTATATTTACTCGAATTAAGTTCAATCACATACCAAGTACCTAAACATTAAAATGCAAAATTCATTTAACAAAGAATTTTTAATAAATACGAAATCTCCCATACTTGTGAGGTTCATAGATAACATAGTATTAAACGTATTAACATTAATGTGCACAAAAAAAATTATTTTTTAACATTTATTTACAAAATTGGCAGTTTGTAAAATAGGAACTTGGAAATTACACAAACGAAACGATAAGTTTCCGTCGTTACAAGGAAAAACAATTTGATTGTGATGCTCAGATGGATAGGATGGCGCTCTGGCGAAGCGCCTGGAGCTTTAAGTAAAACAATCAGTATATAGAAAACCATTGAAACATATTTTGTATTACAAAATATTTATTAAGGAAATTTTTGACCATCGAATATTTGGCGCAAATAGAACGAAAACACCGTGCAACTACCTTAGATTTATCATAATGCGGTATGAATATACACTCACAATTATCAAAATTTGCACTTTCGACAAACATAACCAGGTAACCGTGAAAGTTGGTATAATACGCAAACCATTTAAGCTTAGTGAGTCTGTGCGTACATATATGTAGGTCGAGAACACTATCGTTGTTTTTTGTAGGACATGAAGTCTAGCGTCGCAACAGAGCATGCGATATGAGTAGGAGCAGCTAGGCCATTTGAGCACGCTAAGGAGTCTTTAGTGGTTTATGTGCCATTTTATAAAACCTGAAAAGGGTGTTGGAGAGAGGGATACTACTTGGATGCCTCCTTTAACCTGGGAAACTGATCATTCCCCTTCCTCTCCCACAGGCAGATGTGTTGTGGTTGGTTCACGGGTTCTCCCATCCCTTCTGAGGTGTTCTCTAATTGACCATTGCTTGATGCAGTATTTTTTTGGTGGGCAAAGCACCCAAGCGATATTTGCATGACTTCGAAATTTTTCGAGGAAGTCTGAAGAGCGAGTGGCTAGGGGTGGCCTAAGGAGGGTGTGGGGTTAGAGCAGTAGGGTTGAGGAGTAGGTCGGTTCATAGTTCGAAACCTTTAGAGGGTAATTAACATGCAATTAGACATAATTGCATAATGGGAGTAATAAACCATTACGAGTACCGAGAGTAAGTACATTTACCGAGATTAAGAAAATATGCCGAGACTAAGTACATGTTCAGAGAGAATAATTACACACTAAATAAACATGTTCACCCTTCGACAGCCGAAACCCAACGGACGAGGTTGGTGAGGCGCTCCTAGGTTCAAATGCCATCGAAGTTAAGTAATGCATAATGAGTAATTGCGTACTGAATAAGTACACGTACCGAGAATAATTATATAAGAAAGTAAAAAATGTATCCAGATTAAGTACATGTACCGAAAGAGTAATAACACTCTACGTACACAAGTTCACCCATCTGCTGCCGAAACACAACTGACGAGGTTGGTGGGGTGCTCCTCGGTTTGAGTTCTGTCAAAGTTACGTAATTGCATAATTCCATGTAATTGTGTAATGAGTACTTGCGTTATGATTAATTTCATAATAAACTATTAGAAATAAAGAGATGAAGTACACATAATGAGAGTAATTCCATGTACCGAGAATAATTACATACCGAGAGTAATTAAAGTGTAATTATACACTAAGTATAAGTCATACCCGACCACTGCTCAAACGCAACTGAGCTGTGAATCGGTAATATGTTTGTGTTATATGTCTGCCATCTTAGTTGATTTTTATTCTCACCATGGGTAAGTGAAGCATAATTACATTAATACTGCTCTCATAGCAGATTCGATTCCCGTCGAGTATAATAAAACAGTGAATACATATAAACTGGACAAGTCATCGGTAGCTTAGGACCGCTCACTTTCCTTTTGTATTTATATGAATATTAGTGGAAAACCTTGCTTAGATTACCATCGAGGATAATTAAAACATAAATATATTTATACTATCTAAACCTTGCTTCGATTCCCGTCAAGGGGAATTAAAGCTTAAGTATGTTTGTATTGGGATAGTTCTTGATTCCAAACCCACCGANGGTTCTGAATATATTTATCTAAGGTGATGGAGATTTTTAATCAATACATTTACCAAAGTTATATATATATATATATAACCCCTTCTATATGTACGCCGATCGTAGACGTAAATTACTTCCAGGAATTTTCATCCTATTATTTTAGGACATTTCGAAAAGGGTTTTAGTGAATACATTCAGAACCGCACACATATTATTGAAAAAAATTAGTTTATATTTGAATATTTCTCATGTACTAAACAAGTATGTCGAACTATGTGACATACGATGTATATACTAATAATAGTAAACGTCTATATTATTTATCTGTTAATGATTTTAATAATATTAAGAAGAAAGATTGTAAAACTTAAGTGTTATAAAAAAAAGAGTTTAATATTCCATATATTACATTACAAGACAGAACAAATTTAAGACATATTTTACGTTTTTATTTTTAAGAAAAGCTAATGTATATAAAGAGTTTAAACCTAAAAAATTTTTTTAAATGAACTTTATATTTACTCGAATTAAGTTCAATCACATACCAAGTAACTAAACATTAAAATGCAAAATTCATTTAACAAGGAATTATTAATAAATACGAAATCTCCCATACTTGTGAGGTTCATAGCGAACATAGTATTAAACGTATTAACATTAATGTGCACAAAAAAAATTATTTTTAAACATTTATTTACAAAATTGGCAGATTGTAAAATAGGAACTTGGAAATTACACAAACGAAACGATAAGTTTCCGTCGTTACAAGGAAAAAAAATTTGAATGTGATGCTCAGATGGATAGGATGGCACTCTGGCGAAGCGCCTGGAGCTTTAAGTAAAACAATCAGTATATAGAAAACCATTGAAAAATATTTTGAATTACAAAATATTTATTAAGGAAATTTTTGACCATCGAATATTTGGCGCAAATAGAACGAAAACACCGTGCAACTACCTTAGATTTATCATAATGCGGTACGAATATACACTCACAATTATCAAAATTTGCACTTTCGACAAGCATAACCAGGTAACCGTGAAAGTTGGTTTAATACGCAAACCATTTAAGTTTAGTGTGTCTGTGCGTACATATATGTAGGTCGAGAACACTATCGTTGTTTTTTGTAGGACATGAAGTCTAGCGTCGCAACAGAGCAGGCGATATGAGTAGGAGCAGCTAGGCCATTTGAGCACGCTAAGGAGTCTTTAGTGGTTTATGTGCCATTTTATAAAACCTGAAAAGGGTGTTGGAGAGAGGGATACTATTTGGATGCCTCCTTTAACCTGGGAAACTGATCATTCCCCTTCCTCTCCGACAGGCAGATGTGTTGTGGTTAGTTCACGGGTTCTCCCATCCCTTCTGAGGTGTTCTGTAATTGACCATTGCTTGATGCAGTATTTTTTTGGTGGGCAAAGCACCCAAGCGATATTTGCATGACTTCGAAATTTTTCGAGGAAGTCTGAAGAGCGAGTGGCTAGGGGTGGCCTAAGGAGGGTGTGGGGTTAGAGCAGTAGGGTTGAGGAGTAGGTCGGTTCATAGTTCGAAACCTGTAGAGGGTAATTAACATGCAATTAGACATAATTGCATAATGGGAGTAATAAACCATTACGAGTACCGAGAGTGAGTACATTTACCGAGAGTAAAAAAATATGCCGAGACTAAGTACATGTTCAGAGAGAATAATTACACACTAAATAAACATGTTCACCCTTCGACAGCCGAAACCCAACGGACGAGGTTGGTGGGGTGCTCCTAGGTTCAAATGCCATCGAAGTTAAGTAATGCATAATGAGTAATTGCGTACTGAATAAGTACACGTACCGAGAATAATTATATAAGAAAGTAAAAAATAAGTACATGTACCGAAAGAGTAATAACACTCTACGTACACAAGTTCACCCATCTGCTGCCGAAACACAACTGACGAGGTTGGTGGGGTGCTCCTCGGTTTGAGTTCTGTCAAAGTTACGTAATTGCATAATTCCATGTAATTGTGTAATGAGTACTTGCGTTATGATTAATTTCATAATAAACTATTAGAAATAAAGAGATGAAGTACACATAATGAGAGTAATTCCATGTACCGAGAATAATTACATACCGAGAGTAATTAAAGTGTAATTATACACTAAGTATAAGTCATACCCGACCACTGCTCAAACGCAACTGAGCTGTGAATCGGTAATATGTTTGTGTTATATGTCTGCCATCTTAGTTGGTTTTTATTCTCACCATGGGTAAGTGAAGCATAATTACATTAATACTGCTCTCATAGCAGATTCGATTCCCGTCGAGTATAATAAAACAGTAAATTCATATAAACTGGACAAGTCATCGGTTCGAATCCTGGCGAGTGAAAGGAAAACATAAATATACTTATAATCACCTAAACCTTGCTTAGATTACCATCGAGAATAATTAAAACATAAATATATTTATTCTATACCAGTCCTCGGTACGAAACATCTCGAGGGCAAGGAAAACATTAATATATTTATACTATCTAAACCTCGCTTCGATTCCCGTCAAGGGGAATTAAAGCTTAAGTATGTTTGTATTGGGATAGTTCTTGATTCCAAACCCACCGAGATAAAATCATAGTTACACTTATACTGAGATAGTCTTTAGTTCGACCTCCATCGTTGTTATGCATACGTAAATACATTTATATAAGTATACCCTTTAGTTCAAATCCTCGTGATAGAAAATACGTATATATGTACCAATAAAATGATTGGTTCGACGCCCGTCGAGGATAAGTAAAACATAATACAATTATACACACTATAAAATGAAATTAAAGATTAAGTACAGCAGATAATTACAAGTGAACAAGCACTCGTAATTACACATCCAACGTCTACGAGTACCAATACCATATTAACCCCAACAAATATATTGTTTAAATAACCCCCCTACAAATATGCTGATATTGTGTCAGAATACTTCAACCAAGAATGAATTCCGAATAACTCATGAGTACCTACCTACCAGACATTCCCTGCTGCTGGGCGAGAGACTGACATTTTTCCTGCCAGAAAAACTGTGCAGTGCAGAGAACCAGTCGACCAACAGATGTGAGAAAATTAACACTGGGCAACTCCCTGAAGAATGTTCGGGAAGGAGTTGTAAGGGCGATGGGCAAGCATAGTTCCATTGAATGCTTACAGATGCATAGCGATTGTAGTGGGGAGACAAAACTCCTTCCCCAGCAGCCGAAGCTAACACAACGAGATCCTCAATTAAATGAGTAAGTGAGNGATGAGTAAGTGAGACAAGGCATGGAAGGCTGTCGCAGTGCTTGAGTGTCTCTCTGCACCCATATCCATGTGTAGCACACATCGCCTACTGCTTGTAAACTGGCGAGCAGGGAAAGGGAATATACACCATGGAGAAGCGTACACGAAACGTTTAGTGAAGCAAGGCAGACTCCTACATTAATGTGGAATACACCTCCGAAANTTTTAGTGACGCAAGGCAGACTCCTACATTAATGTGGAATACACCTCCGAAACTTAAAATAATAATTGAAAAGTTATTTTTAAATGTGTTTGTGTATGTGTGATTACGTGTGTGTTTGTGCATACTCGAATTATTATCGGTAGTGTAGCATTGTATATCCCTCCTTTGGGGAGGTCCGACAAGGTTGGTACTTCGCAAACGATAAGACGATGTTAGAAGTAAAATTTCTTACACATGCCTTATTGGACTTTGTCATTAAAAGTGTGAAAATAAAAGAAAACTTAAAAAACATAATAATTTTGAGTTGTTTAATATTAACATTAAATGTAATTAACATCCTTGTAATACTCAAAATAAACTATCATCTTTACTTAGTAAAATAACGAATTAAAAATGTCGTTTCCTGAAATGGTAGAGTTAGGAAGTTACGAAAACCAAATGCAGATAATATGCAAAGCACCGTTGTATGTTAAATGTAAATATTTGTCGTTACCGTACATTACCAGGGATTCAATTGAGAAAACAAATTCTGTAACCAAGCAATTTTCGTTAAATGAAAATATTTTTAGGTGTATTGAGATATAAGCATTTGTGTATTAATTACGATATCCTAGAACACAAAAATTATGCAAGTCATGTACATATTCTGTTATGTACACTTACACTTATTAATCCGTCATTGATAAAACACCTTTCTGTTCCGAAGTTCAGGGGTGTTCCAGACCTAATTCCCTCGCTAACAACAGCTCACAACATTCCCAAATATTATTCCCTCACAAGAACTCATAGTGGAGAGCCTCCAGCCGGACTGTGACCGCATATCATTCGGCAACACCAGAAAGCCCTCGTACAACAATCACAATAAAAACCAGCACACATCACTATTAAAATATATAAAATTCCTTTATATACATTAATGCACTTCAAATACACTAATTATAACTAATACCAAATAAAAAATGTATAATATCAACTCAATCTCATTCGTTACATCTTTAAAACATCATACAATATATACACTTAAGAGCCAAAAAAAACTGGTGCACCTGCCTAATATCGCGTGGGGTCCATGCAAGCACGCAGAAGTGCCGCAAGAAGACGTGGAATGAACTCGACTAATGTCTGAAGGTATGCAGGAGACAATTCACAACACGAATCCTGCAGGGCAGTACACAAATCCATAGTAGTGCGAGGCGGTGGGGATCTCTTCTGAACAGCACATTGCAAGGCATCCCAAATATGCTCAATAATGTTCATGTCTGGTGATTTAGGTTGCCAATGGAAGTGTCTAAAGTCAGAAGAGTGTTCCTGGAGCCACTTGGTAGCAACTCTCGACGAGTGGGGTGTCGCATTGTCCTGCTGGATTTTCCCATGTCCGTCGGAATGCACAATGGACATGAATGGGAGCAGGTGATCGGACAGGATGTTTACGTATCTGTCACCTGTCAGAGTCGTATCTAGACGTATCAGGGGTCCCATTTCACGCCAACTGCACACGCCCCATACCATGACAGAGCCACCACCAGCTTAAACAGTCCCCTGTTGACATGTAGGGTCCATGGATTCATGAGAATGTCTCCATAACCGTACACGTCCTACCGGCCGATGCAATTGGAAACAAGACTTGTCAAACCAGGCAACGTGTTACCAANTCTCCATAACCGTACACGTCCTACCGGCCGATGCAATTGGAAACAAGACTTGTCAAACCAGGCAACGTGTTACCAATCATTAACAGACCAATGGCGGTGTTGGCGGACCCAGGCGAGGCATAAAGCCTTGTGTCATGAAGTCAAAAACATTACAAGAGTAGGCTTTCGGCTCCGGAAGCCCATATCAATGATGGTCCATTGAATACTTCGCCCGCTGGCACTTGTTGATGCCAGAGCATTGAAATCTGCGCCAATTTGAGAAAGGGTTGCATGTCTGCCACAATTAATGATTATCGTCAGTCGTCGTTTGTCCCGTTCGTTCACGATATTTTTCCAGCCGCAGCGATATCAAAGATTTTATGTTTTATCACATTCCTGATATTCACGGCACACTCGTGAAATGGTCGTACGCGAAAATCCAAATTTTATCGCTACCTCGGAGATGCTATGTCCCATCTCCAGTGCGCCGATTATAACACCACGTTCAAACTCACTGAAATCTTGATAACCTTCTATTGTAGCAGCAGTACCTGATCTAGCAACTTTGCCAGACCTTGTTATCTTATAATGGCGCTGCCGACCGCATCGCGTTAATCTGATTGGTTCATTACCTCTGTTATTTGCATACGCTCACCTATACCAGTTTTTTGGCTCTCCAGTGTCATAACACAGAAGTAAAAAAAATCACATTCATATTGCTCATTATGTGCAGAACTCGAAAAAAAAAAAAACTCTTCTGCGATAAATTGCGTTTACACTTTTCAATATGATTCACTAATCCGCGCCTTCTGGACAACAAATGACTACACAACATGCACCGATGTACACCACACTCAGGGTTCTTTAAACAATATCTCCTTATGTGAAGATACATATTACATAATACAGCAAAAACTTCTGAAAAAGCGACATTGATATCCAGAAACTGGCCAAATTTGCACCACAATGCCTTGTTCGCATGTCAACGAATGTCAAGTAGCATGTGGTGAGTAAACACACACTGACATTTATCGCAACAAAGTTAATCTCTAACAATTTTTCCAAAATAAATATTTAACTGATGATTCTTTAATTGAGAATTAAAGTTGATTTCCTATCACAGTACACACGCACTGGCGTCGAAGTTACGTAATCTCTTCCAAATTAGCTGGCTGCGACGCATTTGGAGACGTATTCAAATAAGTATATGCTATTCAGGAAAAAATGCAAATAAACACACGCTTCCTTAGTACATCATCATTCTTAAACAAACAAAGATATGATGTACAAATATATTAATTAAAATTAGGACTTACAGAAGGTGCCTTCATTTCATGTTGTCACACATAACGTAATGTGGTAAATGTTTGATCACAGAAACAGCATACAAGCTGTATTACCGTTCGAGCACTACCTCAACATACTGCTGAATGCTTTGTAAAGGTGCAATTTCTCGTTAAAGGAACGATCACACTCGGCGCAGCGATAACNTAGCTGGCTGCGACGCATTTGGAGACGTATTCAAATAAGTATATGCTATTCAGGAAAAAATGCAAATAAACACACGCTTCCTTAGTACATCATCATTCTTAAACAAACAAAGATATGATGTACAAATATATTAATTAAAATTAGGACTTACAGAAGGTGCCTCCATTTCATGTTGTCACACATAACGTAATGTGGTAAATGTTTGATCACAGAAACAGCATACAAGCTGTATTACCGTTCGAGCACTACCTCAACATACTGCCGAATGCTTTGTAAAGGTGCAATTTCTCGTTAAAGGAACGATCACACTCGGCGCAGCGTTATCTAATACACTCACGGTTCTTTACTCAACTGTGACTATGCTTAAATATTTTGTTACAATGTTGGCACTGAAACCTAGGTGATGGTCTACGTATTGAAGGTGTAAAACCGCAACATCTCACACCATTCGGATACAGTTCACCACTTCTATAAAACTAATAATGACATTTAACACAATGACGTAGATAGCGGGTATGTTTACTACGACAATACCGTTAATTACGACATAACTTATCCACATCGTGATGCATCTTAACAAAATAACAATACTTTTGTTTAGAATCCAATTATTCTGTGATATTTCTTCTGAAAAACGCATATCCAGCATAATTACTTCTGACACAACAGACTGAGATAATGTATCTAGAACCGCCATGTTAATGTTTCACATAGGGAACACAACTAAGCTATTTGCTTTTCACATAAAAAAATAATACCTAAAATTACGAATATCATCATTACATATAAGCGCCCACACACATAATGAAGTAAATAGCTATACACGTCGAACTTTTAAACTTTTCGTGAAGTGATTAACAAAATGATATACATGATAATCATACCCAGGGAAATTATAGTATTTTTATAGTTTGTAACATGTTACGAGAAATAAAATTTGTTAGGGCAAAATTCTTTACAAAAACCTTTTCGATAAAAAATTTACTTACAAGAAGCACATCATGTTTGTGTCTTATTCGCCTCCCATGCGAGGTGGTGCAGTGGCAAATACTGTATTTGAATTCGTACTTGGAAGAACGTGTGTTCGAACTCTAAACAGAACAATCCGATTTATTTTTTCCCAGTGGATTACGAAATCTCTCCAAACGAATTATGGGATGATTCCATAGTACAGACGATACCCGATTCCTTTCTCGATTCGGTTTCTCTGATAAAACTTGCTCGGTCTGTTCTGTTATCGTTATCAGGACCCTGAGATATACCTACATTACTCATATACGTATATACAACTAATGAAGTGTTAAAACAAACTTAAAATGCATGCTGCTTTACCCAAACATACACACATCATTATCAGTGAGAGAGAGAGAGAGACAGCGAGATACAACATCGACATTTCAGGGTTGAAAACACTATGTATAGAAATCGTTATAATAAAAAGTTTTACCCAAAACTTTAAATTTAAAATAAACCATAAAAAGTAATTAACCAAATCTAAAAAAAAAAAAATAAAAAAAAAAACTCTGAACCCAATTCACAGAGGGATATGTTATATTGTTGAACCTACAACATATACGTTTTTGATTAAGCAAACCTAAATCAAAGCTCTAACTGGAAAATACATCCTCCTCGCAAACGTTTCCCCATAAAGTTGTAAAATTATATTCACTAACATTCATGTACCTCTTATATACATCCAAATTTTTAAGTGTGTCATTTTATAGAGTACCAGCAATTTACATCATCGCTCCGGCAATCCGTAGCTCTATAAACACACAGGATGATGGTGTCTGGCATTTCGTGAAGCAGTGGTCAAACCACTCGACTCCTAACTAAACCACACCATATGAGTCGAACTATCATACAAATAAGCGATCGTTTATAAATCGTGATATCACTCAGGTAAACAAAACCGATGTAAGAGGAAGATAATATTACCTGTTAATATACACAACCATTCCTATCTCTCGCATATCTCAGGGAATTTTCGTGAGAGTGGAAACTAAAAACACTATTGCAAAACGTAAACTTCCAGGAAAATATATATATAAAAGAAAAACAATGCGAAAACATACATCTCTTTAAAGTTTTAAAACGTACTAATAGATTCCCATCTTCATAATTCAAAGGAATATCCTTATAACTCACTAAAAAACGTCAATTAATTTGTGATGCACTTATACTAAAACACTACAAATATTTATTCCCTCGGAATGCTTAGAATGTGTTAACTATAATATAGAAGTAATAATACTTGTTTCACATTCTTAGTATTTAATATATAATTTATATTATATTTCCCCATTCATATTGTAGATGAAATACGAATGTTGATAACTATTCTATCAATAAAAACTAAATTAAAAATACAGCATCCCAGTTGAGAAGATACATATATACCACACAACCAAAAGAAATAAAACAAACGATTAAAATTACAACAAAATTTTACTGTCAATACTTAAAAAGAACACATATATATGTTTCTGAACAAAGTATAAGGGATGCGATTAGTGTAAATTATTATCCTTGACTCTTTTGTGTACACGGAACACAATTATAAGAAAAATTACCGGAGAATTACATGCAACACCTCAATGATGCTGAAATAAAAAAAAATATAAAAAAAAATTAAATAAAAAAAAATAAAAAAAAAATATATATATATATATAGAAACACACATATATAATACGTTTAAATGAAACCCGCTTAGCAAAAAGGGAAAAGTTTTACAACTTTACATTACACATTTTAATAAACAATGTTGAGTACAATAATTTTACGATACTAGACCTCGATTAACCTTCATGTCAACTATATGCTAAGTACTACACTCCCAAACAAAATACAGGCAGATATATTAATATGTTGAAACGTTGCGTACTATGAAATCCACCCTGCTCAGAAGAATATGTGTGCGCAATAAATTTAAGCTATAAGAAATAGTGTTACTAATTTATTTAGTACAAGACGATATAAAACTAAACATTGCATGTTCAGCATTTCATAGAAGAATTCACACTGCGATAACTGCGACAAGGTGTTTATCCGCAATGATTGCTTCAAGAGAAAGTACTAGAAACGTAAATATAATGCTTGTTGCTCATCAGGAACTTGGTGCAAATACTGTGGCAATCAGGTAGACAGAGCCTGTTTGTGTATATAGTTAAAACCCTTATATACCCGCAGCTTACAATTAAATATGTCTAAAACAAATAATTGTACATAGTCATACTGCGTGTACGTTAATCGCAAATACTTGCAGTCTACCAGACATTAAAAAATACATACCTGTAGATTCATTCTTAGGCAACAGGAATTAAAAAATAAATAAAACATAAAGAAGGTTTGTTTCTAATGTTTGTAGTTTATCATATTTTTAACCAATTCACTTATATAGATAATATGTAATTCAATAAATGCTGTAGCTCTAAGTTCATCAATGATGGAAAATATATCTTCACTAGCAGAAATATATCTTCATTACAATGGAACGAACATCTGCAGTCTATCAACCAATTCATTGGGGTCTTCATAAAATAAGTATCTATACTTCATTACACTCTTTGCAGAAGGATCACCATTCACTTCTACATGTATGTTCTTTTGTGATAAGTAGTTTGTTAGATACCTCTGGACCGGAATACTAGGTTCGGATAGAAATTTCTTCTGCCACATTTTCAATTAGCCCTTATCTTTAGCAAAACCTTTACGCTTCTGCTTTGCAGAGGTCGTCACTTCATCATCAGTAGAATACGCGTATTTCCCAGCATGACCAACAGTCTTGGAAGTCACAGCTTCGTTTTCACCTTCTTATAAAGTTGTAAAATCTTAGTTTTTCACTTTACGTGACAGTGGTGCCTGTATGTTGTTTACAACTTCTGAAGGTTCTTATAGTTCGCTCTTTCCATACAGCATGTCTGCAACACTCATATTCCCTTTATCACACACTGTTTTAGAACATGATGCAGACCAAGTCAATGTTATGGGCGCTCGAACCAACGTTAGTTTATACAACGAATCAGCAATAAGGTATCCATAAACTTGTCTTGCGCCAATGAGTTCAACGCATGCTGTCTCGAGCCAAGTAAAGGGGCTTTACCTTTTCACATACCAGTATGTTCCTTTAGATTATCGTATCTACTAAATGCTGCACCACACATATCAGAGGTTTGTATTCTGGAGAGCTGTTTGTTTGAACATTCGCTATTTCATGGTGACGTGCATTGCGATTAACGTACACGCAGTATGACTATGTACAATTATTTGTTTTAGACATATTTCATTGTAAGCTGCGGGTATATAAAGNTTTAATTGTAAGCTGCGGGTATATAAGGGTTTTAACTATATACACAAACAGGCTCTGTCTACCTGATTGCCACAGTGTTTGCACCAAGTTACTGATGAGCAACAAGCATTGTATTTACGTTTCTAGTACTTTCTCTTCAAGCAATCATTGCGGATAAACACCTTGTCGCAGTTATCGCAGTGTGAATTCTTCTATGAAATGCTGAACATGCAATGTTTAGTTTTATGTCGTCGTTAATTAAATATATTGGTAACACTATTTTCACATTGTATACAGTGATTGCGTACACGTATACTTCTGAGCAGGATGGATTTAATTGGGCTCAACATTTTAACGTAATAAGGGATCCGCCTATATTTTACTAGTTTGTGTATGACTAATACCTAGTATATTATGAGATTATTTGTTAATTAGTCGGTAAAAACTTTTCAAGTCATCTTTTTTGATGAAAAATTGTAATGTTAACATGTAAATTATCTCACTTTTTTACGTGGTGGTAATCTAAATGTATTTTAGATATATATATATATATATATATATTCATTTTAGCAGCACTATGATTTTTCATATTATTCGCCACTCATTTTATTATAATTCTGTTCCTTGTACAGACAATCTATGTGATGTTCAATAACCCTGATCTCATCCCTTATTCTTTCTTCAGCGACATATATAAAATAATTCGTTATGAGGTTATACGAAAAATTTTTGTTGTCAATGTTAACTTTTAGATTATTTATCTTGATTGCGTTGTGAATATAAATACTCTAAACTATGATAGTGTATATATATTTTAATTATTTTTTACATACCAGATATGAGTTTACATATCTATAAGTGTTAATTCCAAGGAAAAAAAGATAAATAAATGTTACTTCTATGTAATAGTTTACATTTTTTAAGCATAGAGAGGGAAAATGTATTTATATAATTTAGTTAATGAGTCGTACTTAATTTATTTTTCGTTTGTTAGTGAGTTATAAGGTTATTCCTTTGAATTCCGGGGACGGGATTTGTTTATAGTTTGGCCTTAAACACTTCGGACGTATGTTTTGCATTGTTTTTATTTTATATGTTTTTCTAGAATAGAATGTTGTAATAGTTTTTTTTAGTGTAAACTCTCAAGAAAATTTGTTGTGATATAGGAGCGACAGAAAAGGTTGTGTTTATTAATAGAAAATATTCTCTTCCTCTCACATCGGTTTTGTTAAGATGAGTGTTTCGCGAGTGATAAAAATTTAAAATGAATTTTAAAGATCAACTAATATGATGTGTTTTGATAGGAGTCAAGTGGTTTGATCGCTGCTTCACAAAATGTCGGACAGCCTGTTACTGTGTGTTGATAGAGCTAGGGATTCCGGAACGATAAGTTAAATTGTGGTTTTTCAAATTATTTTACACACCTAACTATTCGGATGGATATGAGGCATATATGGGTGTTTGTGATTCTCATTTTACAAACTTTTTGTAGAAATCTTTGCAAGGAGAATGTTTTTTTTTAGTTATAACTTTGATGTAGGTTTGTAAAGAAAATAGGTATATGTTGTGGTTTGAACACTCTACCTTATCCCTCTGTGAAATAGAAAATGGTTACCCATGTAATAGTGGATAAATTTCACATTCACCCTTCGTATGTTAAGATGAGTTTTTTTGTAAAGATTGCTAAAATATTTTTTTGGAATTTGTTTAATTTAGGGTAATTGTTAAATATTAATGTTATTACGTTTTTTCTATACGTAGTGGTTTCTACCCTGACACGACCATGTTATATATCTCTCTCTCTCTCTCTCTGATAATGGTATGTGTATGATTGGATAAGGCAACATGAATTTCCCGTTTGTTTTAACACTTCATTAGTTGTTTATACGTATATGAGCAATGTAGGTATATCGCAGGGCACCGATAACGATAATAGAACAGACCGAGCAAGTTTTATCAGAGAGACCGAATCGAGAAAGGAATCGGATATCGTCTGTACTATGGAACCATCCCATCATTCGCTTGGAGATATTTCGTAATCCACCGGGAAATTATAAATCGTATTGTTCTGTTTGGAGTTCGAACCCACGTCCTTCCAAATACGAATTCAAATACAGTATTTGCCACTGCACCACCTCGCATGGGAGGCGAGTAAGACACAAACATTGTGTGCTTCTTGTAAGTAAATTTTTTATCAAAAACGTTTTTGTAAAGCGTTTTGCACGGAGATTTTTTTTTTTTTTTTTCGTTTCATGTTACATCCTATTTAAATACTCTAATTTCCCTGGGTATAATTTTCATATATATCATTTTGTCAGCATATGTTAATGACTTCAGAAAAAGTATAAAATTTCGACGTCTATAGCTATTTACGTCATTTCGTGTGTGGGTGGAAATATGTGATAATGGTATCCGTAATTTTTATGTAATATTTTTTATGTGTAAAGCATATAGCTTAGTTGTGTTTCCTATGTAAAACATTAACAGTGCGGTTTTAGATACACCATCTCAGTCTGCTGTGTCAGAGGTAATGATGTCGAACATTCGTTCTTCAGAAGAAACTTCAGAGCAATAATTGGATTTTAAACAAAAGTGTTGTTACTGTATTAAGATGCATCACGATGTGGGTAAGTTATGTCATTATGAACTGTATTGTCGAAGTAAACTTACCCGCTATCTACGTTGTTGTTTGAAATGTCTGTATTAGTTTGAAACAAGTGGTGAACTATATCCGAATGGTGTGAGATGTTGCAGATTTACTCCTGCAACAGGTAGGCCTTCGCCTGGGTTTCAGTGCCATCATTGATACAGAATATTTAAGCTTAAGCTTAGTCACAATAAGTGTCGCCATTAAAGGGCCAGTTTAGTAAGCAACCGTGAGTGTATTAGATATCGCTGCGCAGGGTAAGTTCGTTCCGTTACGAGAAATTCCACATGAACAAAGCATTCATAGGTTTGTTGAGTTAGTGCTCGAACTTAAATAAAGCCCGTATGCTGTTTCTGTGATCAAAAATATACCACATTACGTTATATGCGGCTACATGGAATGAGGGTATGTTTCAGGAGTCATAAATTGAATCTATAACGTTGCATACTATGTCTTTGTTCTTTTAAGAATGATGATGCACTAAGGAAGCATGTGGTTATTTGAAATTTTTTCTTAACAGCTACTAATTGGAATATGTCTCCAAATTCGTCGCTGCCAGCTAATTTGGAAGAGAATACGAAATTTCGATGCCAGTGTTTATGCTGCGACAGGAAATTTACTTTCAATCGCATTTTGCAAAGACATAAAAAAAATACTTGTTTGAGCAAAACTGTTACAGATAAACAATGTTGTGATAAATGTCAGTGTGTGTATACCGACCATATACAGCTTGTAAGACATTCGTTGACATGCGAACAATGTGTTGCATTTGAAAAATCGCCAGCTTCTGGATACCAATGTCGTTTTTGTCGGAAGTTATTTACTTCATGAAATTAATATGTATCGTCACATGTGGAGAAATTGTTTAATGATCTCTGAGTGTGATGTACATCGGCGTACGTCGTGTGGTCATTTGTTTACAAGAGCATATGTATTACTGAAACATATGTCAACGTGTCTATATTTTTTCACGATATCTGCACATACTTGTGGGCAATATGTATGTGATTTTGTACTTCTATTTTCTTTTACACTCCTTGATATTTTAAGGATGTTGTAAATATGATTGCGTGAAATTATATATTTTTTATTTAAATAAATCTATTGCTTGGTTAGTTTGAGGTGTAGTTATGCATATAAGGTTTTTTATATCTTTTTTTAGCAGGGTGCTGTTATTTTTAAATGTATATACAAGGGTTTCCTGGGTTTGACAAATGGATATGCGGACAAAGTGGGCCCGGATGGCTTTCCAATATGTGTTCTTATGAAGTGAAGATGTTTGGGACAGCGAAGGGTTGGAGGTTTGACCATTCCTGAACTTGGGGATGGAAATAAATTTAAGCAATGACAGATTAATAATTATAAGTGTACGTAGCAGAATATGTACATGACTTGCTTCATTTTTGTGTTGTATGGTGTCGTAATGCATACACAAATGTTTAAACCTCTATACACCTAAAAATATTTTCACTTAACATAAATTGCTTTGTTAGAAAATTGGTTTTCTCAATTGAATCCTTGGTTGCCATATGGAAAAATAATATATGGTAACAACAAATATTTACTTTTAACATAGAATAGTGCTGCGCATATTATCAGCATTTGGTTTTCGTAACTTTCTTTCTCAAGCATTTCGGGAAATCATATTCCGTATTCGTTATTGTACTGAGTGAAGATATTAGTTTATTAGGATAATTACAAGGATTTCAATTACTTGTAATGTTATTATGTAACAATTCAAAAATATTATTTTTGTAAACTTTTATTTCGTATTTACACTTTTAGTGAAACACTCCAATTATACATGTGTAAGAAATTTTACTCACACCCATTTATACACATTTAAAAATATCTTTTCAATTATTATTTTAAGTTTCGGAGGTGTATTCCACATTAATGTAGGAGTCTGCCTTGCTTCACTAAACGTTTCGTGTACGCTTCTCCATGGTGTATATTCCCTTTCCCTGCTCGCCAGTTTACAAGCAGTAGGCGATGTGTGCTACACATGGATATGGGTGCAGAGAGACACTCAAGCACTGCGACAGCCTTCCATGCCCTGTCTCACCTACTCATTTAATTGAGGATCTCGTTGTGTTAGCTTCGGCTGCTGGGGAAGGAGTTTTGTCTCCCCACTACAATCTNCTACTCATTTAATTGAGGATCTCGTTGTGTTAGCTTCGGCTGCTGGGGAAGGAGTTTTGTCTCCCCACTACAATCTCTACGCATCTGTAAGCATTCAATGGAACTATGCTCGCTCCTCATCCCTTCTAACCTTTCCCCCCATTATTCAGGGAGCATGCTGGTGTTCATTAACTCACATCTGCTGGTCGTATGGCTCTCTGTGCTACACAGCATTTCTAGTGGAAAAATGTTAATACTCTCGTCCGGCAACAGGGAATTTCTGTTAGGAACTCATGAGTTCCTCTGAATGTATTCTTTGTTAACGTATTCTGACACGATATAAGCATTATTGTGAGGTTCATTTAAATTATATTCTTGTTGGTGTTCAGTATGTCATTGGCTCTCCTAGAGGTTGGATGTGTAATTTCGAATACTTGCTGAAATTTAATTACCATATGTAATTAGGATTTAATTTCTTTCTACGGTGTGTATATAAATATATTACAATTTACTTACTCTCTACCAGAGTCAAACCATGGACTAAATCGGTACATATGTATTTACCCTCACAAGAATTGATTTAAGAACTATGTTAGTATATATGTATGTATGTATGTATGAATTACCCTCAATGGGGGTCAAACTTAGGACCCTCTGAGTATTAATGTAATTATGTTTTAACCTTGGTAGCATTCGAACCAAGGGCNAATGGGGGTCAAACTTAGGACCCTCTGAGTATTAATGTAATTATGTTTTAACCTTGGTAGCATTCGAACCAAGGGCTAACCCAATACAAACATACTTAAGAATTAATTCCCCTCAATGGGAATCTAAGCAAGGTATAGATAGGATAGTATAAACATATTTATTATTTCCTTTTCCTCGGGTTCTAACCGAGGACTGGTATAGTATCAATGCACTTATGGTTTTATTATCCTCGACTGGAATCCAAGCAAGGTTTAGGTAAGTATAACTGTATTTCTGTTTTCCTTATCCTCGACCAGATNATTATCCTCGACTGGAATCCAAGCAAGGTTTAGGTAAGTATAACTGTATTTCTGTTTTCCTTATCCTCGACCAGATTCGAACCCATGACTGGTCCATTATAAATGTATTTACGGCTTTTTTATCTTCTACGGGAATCGAGTCTGGTAGTAGAAAAGTATAAATGTGATTATGCTCACTTACCCATGGTGGGAATCGAAACCAACCAACATAGCAGACATACAACAAACATATTAGCGATTCATAGCTAAGTTGCGTTTGTGCAGTGGTCAGGGTAGGATGTGTACTTAATGTGTTATTACTGTGTTATTACTTTTGGTATGTAATTATTCTCGGTACATGTAATAATCGTGGCATGTATACTTACACTCGCTACTCGTGATCGTTTATTACCCAATTATTCACTACCCAATTACATCTAATTACGCAATTACTTACCTTTGATGGAACATCGGCCCGAGAAGCGCCTTATTAACTTTGTCATTTGTGTTTCAGCAGACGATGGGTGAACATGTGTTCTTAGTGTGTAATTATTCTCTCGTTTAATGTGTACATTGTCTACATGCATTTACTACTCTGTATGCAATTATTCTCGGCACGTGAACTTATTCATTACGCATTAAATCATTATGCATTTAATTATAACGCCATTATTCATTATGCATTACATACCTTTGACAGAACTCAAACCGAGGAGCGCCTCACCAAACTCGTCAGTTGTGTTACGGTAGTCGGTGGGTGAATATGTGTACTTGGTGTGTAATTACTCTCTCGGTATTTGTTATTTGACTTGCTATATGTACTTATTCTTGGTACTCGTAACTGTTTACTACAAAATTACTCATTATGAAATCCTCATTACACAATTATATCTAATCACATATTAATTACCCTCTACGGTTGTCGAAACAAGGACTAACAGATTCCTCAACCCTCCTTGTACAAACCTATACCTCCCTTACCATGACTCTAGCCTCTCGTCCACAAGACGTCCTCGAAAAATTTCAAAGTCCCTCAAATATCACTTGGGTGCTTTGTACGCCAAAATGTACCCCCACAAGCAATGGCCAATCACAGGAAACTTGAGAAGGGGTGGAAGAACCCATCATCCAAACTCATCACACATCCCCCAGGGTGTGAGGTGAGGGGGATAATCAGTTTCTCAGGTTTTAATAATGCCTCCAATTATTATCTTTCTCACTGACACCTGTTTACATGTTATTCAAATGGCACTTAGGCCACTAATGACTCCATAGCGTGCTCAAAGGGCCTATCTCCCCTACTGATATGAAACCCACGAAACTTGCAAGTACCCATAAATAAGCGATAGTTATGGAAAGAAGACATGCAATAAAGCATTGTGAGTAACGAACGGAGTTAAAGACATACAGTACAATATAGCTGTACGACGGAGAGCGGACGGTGTTCCAAAATTCCCATCATTTGTGCCGTTCAACATCCACATCCAGATTGTATGTGAAGGTACCCATACATGATGACTCAATTATGGACGATCCCTTAAAAGAACCAGAATAATGGACTCTTTGAATGTCAGATAGACACGAACATAGCCAGTTACCACCTTGTCCACCATCCAGCGACATGTGGAGGTTCACTTAAGCACAGTAACTTTATAAGATTCATTTCCGACGAATATCACAGGTTAATCTACGGTGCCGACAAACTTTATAGGTATGTTACGCCTTAAAACCATAATTTCGTCACCTTTTTTTGCGTTGTTCACATTTGGTAGAATGCTGCGAACTGACAACATATTGTAATTAGCATTGACTCACCCTTTCATTTGGGATCGGCTGATCACTATGTCAGACATTGGTTGTCTCCATTTAAGCATTACAATCTCTGTTTTACTTTATAAAAGTAGATGCCGGTTACTAAGCGTGACGGCTAGGGGTGCCATCACATAATGCCATTGGATGTAAGCACTTAGTGTTAATAGGATTGCATATTGAAAGCGAAAAATTTTCAAAACGTACATAATTGACAAAACCGCCTAGTTGAATTTAAAATATCTTAGTTCGTAAAAAAATTTATATCGTTTTACGCCACAGTTGGAAAGCTGAATAAAGCAAAGCAAACGTGTAATCACTAGTTTCGTTGGTGATCAAAAGTTCTGAACATACAATCGGAGAAGTGTAGGACAAACCATTAAATTTATTTATGAATATGTGTGCAATTTAAGTGCCTGTAAAATGGATTAAAAATTATTCAAAGCTGTTATTGGTTCTCTTCAAAACCAGAGACATGTGACTGAGATGGTGACGCAAAGATACTTCTACAGCATTATCAACCGCACCCATTTCATCAAGTAACTCTGATGGTAATGCGAGTGCTGAGGTAATGATACCCTCCTCTTCTGAGCTTAATGAAATAATATCAATCTAATAAAACTTTAGGTTTTTTTATCAGAGAGACGTCTTGCATGCTTCTAAAAAGGGTTATCTGAATGCACAGCATTAACTGTATTAGAAAACCAATCATGTGCTGGAGAAGGATCATAAGATATTATCGTGCTGGATAATTTTTTTATTTGACACTCTTCTTTCAGTGAAATTGTTTGTAAATATGGTTAAGACCGACTTCATTTTCCGTTGCAAGTTGCCCATTTAANAGGTTTTTTTATCAGAGAGACGTCTTGCATGCTTCTAAAAAGGGTTATCTGAATGCACAGCATTAACTGTATTAGAGAACCAATCATGTGCTGGAGAAGGATCATAAGATATTATCGTGCTGGATAATTTTTTTATTTGACACTCTTCTTTCAGTGAAATTGTTTGTAAATATGGTTAAGACCGACTTCATTTTCCGTTGCAAGTTGCCCATTTTATATTTATTGTATTTAATATATTACTGCTCTCACGGAAATTAACATGCAGAGGAAGTTGTCATAATGTTACATCTTTATAGATTCTAAATATATTTTCCAAGTATTCGCCTACTTTACGCTTATTTTAAAATTTAACAATTCTGTTGTAAACATGTGTTACGTATTTTTTAAAGCAGATTAATATTAGTATCTTGTTATTGTAAGGCAGTAATATTATGAAGAAAAAGTCACACAATATTGACGTCATATCACTTCTTAAATGTTACCTTTACACTCAAATTTAATTTACTAAGACGTATATCCCAGCGTATTCGCTCAGATAATATTGATAATAAACTCGTAGTTTTGAAGAGTATTGTTATTTAACGTGCTTGATTTTCTGTCTAGACCTAAGCTAAACAGGAGACGGCATAAAACCAAATATAAACATACTTAAAAAACCACACGCTGAGCCGTGGACTACCCAGAATTCGAACTCGTAACATTGTTGTCAGAATGTACTACCATGCTGAATTTTCCCAAAGAGGCCACTGTGTACCCTATCGATAGTTTGGCATCTTAATTTTTCGCCACCAGGTAGCACTTATATTGCATTTGTAATTCATTTTCTTCGTTTTGCAAGTAAATCAGTTGTGTTTTTGCAGTTTTCATAAAATTAATATAATTTTCCGAAATCGTCTGATTGTATTGTGTTATATCCTACGAGAATAATAAACTCTGTTTTTCACACTAGGAAGGATATTTAACAAAATATTTTATTTTGTTTAATATTAGGTCATAAAACTGCATTTACCAAAACGTTGTATTACATCAGTACTTAAAAAAAATGTGACAACATTAACCGAAAAATTCTTTCACATAATATCTAGGTATATTTATTTCGCTCTTAAATACGTATTATTTTTCCTCAATAAATTACCTTAATGCCAAACACACTTGAAGCTTTACATTGGATTACGTGAATAATAGTCACAAAATAAGGTTAATATATGAAATTTTTTAAGCGCGGGCAAGAACAGTATAAATCACAATATGAGCTAAAAACGAAATTTTGCACACAGACAACTCATATACACTGAGATGACAAAAGTCATGGGATAGCAATATACAAATATACAGATGGCAGTAGTATCGCGTACAAAATATATAAATGGGCATTGCATTGGTTGGGCTTTCATTTGTAGACAATTAATTCATGTGAAAAGGTTTCTGAAGTGTTTCTGGCTGTACAACGGGAATTAACAGACTTTCAACGCGGAATGGTAGTTGGAGCTATACGTATTGGACATTTCATTTCTGAAATTGTTAGGGAATTCAACATTCCGAGATCCACAGTGTCAAGAGTGTGCCGAGAATACATAACTTCAGGCATAACCTTCCACCATGGACAACGCAGTGGCCGACCGCCTGCACTTTATGGCCGAGAACAACGACGTGTGCGCAGAATGGTCAGTGTTAACAGACAAGTAACACAGCGTGAAATAACCGCAGGAATCAATGTGGGACGTACAATGGACGTGTCAGTTAGTACAGTGCGGCGAACTTTGACTGTACTGGACTATTCCAGCAGAAGATCGACTCGAGTGCCTTTACTAACAGCACGACATCGCCTGCAGTGCGTCTCCCAGGCTCGTGACCATATCGGCTGGACCCTAGACGACTGGAAAACCGTTCCTTGGTCAGATGAGTCTTGATTTCAGTTGGTAAGAGCTGATGGTAGGGTTCGAGTGTGGCGCAGACCCCACGAATCCATGCACCCAAGTTGTCAACAAGAAACTGTGCAAGCTGGTGGTGGCTCCATAATGGCGTGGGCTGTTTTTACATGGAATGGACTTGGTCCTCTGGTCCAACTGAACCGATCATTGACTGGAAAGGGCAATGTTCAGCTACTTGGAGACCACTTGCAGCCATTCATGGACTTCATGTACCCAAACAACGATGGAATTTTTATGGATGACAATGTGACATGTCACCGGGCCACAACAGTTCGCGATTGGTTTGAAGAACATTCTGGACAATTCCAGCGAATGATTTGGCTACCAAGATCGCCTGACATGAATCNCGATTGGTTTGAAGAACATTCTGGACAATTCCAGCGAATGATTTGGCTACCAAGATCGCCTGACATGAATCCCATAGAACATTTATGCGACATAATCGAGAAGTTAGTTCGTGTACAAACTCCTGCACCGGCAACACTTTCGCAATTACGGACATCTATAGAGGCAGCATGAATCAATATTTCTGCCGGGGACTTCCAACGACTGATTGAGTCTATGCCACGTCGCGTTGCTGCACTTCGCCGGGAAAAAGGAGGTCCGACACGATATTAGGAGATATCCCATGACCTTTGTCGCCTCAGTGTAGAGTGGAGTGCAGAAGTATGGGCGGCTCTTAACATCGGGGTCTTGAGAGCCGATGAGGTTGAAGCGAGGTAAGTACGGAGCAACGCTGAAATGCAAGGGCGAGGAAAACGGAAGAAGGCAGCCAGCGGCATCATCAGGCACGATTCCATCGTGAAAAAATCGAGGAACGACGTTGCCAAGAATTGAACCCGGTGCACCATGGTGGAGGGTGAGCGTTCTAGCCACTTCACCAACACGGCCCCACAAATGTATGGAATATGCCCATTTACCACGATCTAGAGAGTTACCTTTTTGGAACTTCAGTGAATCTTGCGGCGGAAATTTTCCCTACGTCAACTCTCGCTTTAGGATTTTAGTATTGTTCTTAAGCTGAGTAGAATGAATATTATGGTCGCTCACTGAATTACAAAGTACACTCGCCGGTCACCGACGTCCGATCACACTCAAGATGTAGCTTGCTGTATTTATACCTGCGATAATATTTATAGCTATTATTCCCCATCTACGGTCACCCAGACATAACCTAACTCATCATTGGTACGTTTCTCAGAATAGCAATCAATCCCAGACCTTCTACATATGTGAGCTGTCAGTTAAAGCCGCGGTGCTGCCACGTTACATCATCTTCCCTCCCCGTATCACACATTACGTCATGGCTCTGCTATAATTCCCCGACNCGCGGTGCTGCCACGTTACATCATCTTCCCTCCCCGTATCACACATTACGTCATGGCTCTGCTATAATTCCCCGACTGTTGGGAAATTCGAGTCACCACAATCCTCATGCAGGCAGCCAGGGGGTACAATTAATGTTCCAAAAATAATTCTCTTTAACTCCAGTATTTCGCACATATTGGACAAGGCTTATCAAAGATTTACATAAAATATCCCGAAACTTCGTATGACACAACTAAGTTTACTTGGGGATCACAACAGTTTCTGCAAAATTTGTCTTCTATATAAGTGCAAAAATTAAAATATATTGAAGTGAAAAAAAATTTACATGTGATGAATGCATTCTTATTACTCTTGCAGCAGATAGGTGTGCCTACGACATTTACATTCAGACTGTATGGACAATAGAACCATTGCCGAATATCGCATAATTGTAACGAAATGCAAGGAAGCTTCACTTAAAGCACTTTTACACCATTAATTCAAAATAGTGAATACCTAAACATTCGTTACTGCAACAAAATATTTCTAGGATTCTATAATGATGTATCCATGCATAACATAAATTCATTGCGGTAGCCACGTAAATGAAGGTCAAAGTTTCACTAAAATGTTGTAATATTTGGCTAACATCAAACATTCCTTTTGCAATGCATTTGAATTTTTTATAAGTGCAAGACCACTACTCAGAAAAATATGTTCAAAACTTGTCACTCCTTAAACTATTTAAATACTTCAACAGTTAAAAAATTGTTGTGTCTACGCCAACTTAGCTATATCACTTGAATACAAGAACTAAAGAATTATTGGCTCCTATGAAAATAAAGGGTTCAAATTTAGAAGGAAAAAGCGGACAAAAGAGAAGAGATCCACTACATCCGGCCATTGTTAAATATAAGGGGAATATGCGTTCGTGTTTCACTTTGCTTAGAAAAATTTGTTTCCAGCTAACGCTTTGTTTGCAAAAACAAAGACCAGACAATTTTTCAACTAAAAATTTATTATAAAACAAAAAAATTGGTAGAACCTTATAAATTAACAGTTTTATGTGTTCTGCAAACATTTCCAAAATGTGTTTATATTTAAACATGCTAGGGGCAGATTTTTTAAGTCAGTTAAATTCTATCGGTTGTTTCTTAGTGTATAGCTAAATTTAATTACTACGTTACTTACAAAATCATGAACAAAATCAATTACCTAAAACGTTTCTGTGGTGCTTAAGCACTAGTAATTCACTGCTTACGTCACAATAAGATTAATGAGTTATCAGTTGTTCCACTTAAAAGGATGGAATTAAAGACGTGCAGATGAAGGAAAAAGGGGGAGACGACGTTGTGGAATACAAAATCGCCTCCACAAAAGTATTTTCACGCTGGAACAATATGTCCTATACAACGCACAAAGAGATTTACACACCACAAAACACAAAGAAAATTGTTGCACTCAAAAACCACTGGATGTCGTTAACATAAAAAAAAATTGCCTATCAAAACAAACAAAACAAGCTGATATAAAATAGTATCAAGTATCTATGAAACCAGACNCATAAAAAAAAATTGCCTATCAAAACAAACAAAACAAGCTGATATAAAATAGTATCAAGTATCTATGAAACCAGACCGTTACGTAGTTTATATTACAATTTAAATTATTTGGAAGCACTTAAAAAGTAGTTTTTTTGACATCCCTATGATAGTGCGAATTCCAAGATGGTCACTAGCCAAGAGGAATGACGACATAAATGTTTGGTTTAGAAATGCTACGCTCGTGTAACGTGTGTGAACATCTACGTAAAATAACCAAATTTGCAATTCATAGAAATTCTGTGTTATTAATATTATATTGTATTTAATGCCACCGACTGATAACTAAATAGTCAGTTAGCGAAATGTTAAAAATGATACAAAAGTAATCTTCTCGATAGAACCTTAATTGCTTTAATTACTGGGAAATAAAAATGTTATAAATAAATATAAATATCAGGTGAATTTATGAAAAAAAATTTCCAACTCTAGCAACGAAGCATTTGCATATTTCAAATCAAATTATACATATGTCTGTGTGTATGTGTGAGTGTGTGTTAAGTTTGGACTGCAATTCGAGCAATCAGTTAACTTTAGCAATATTTGTTTTTCGTTTTATCTGTATTATTTTTGCGCCAGGAATGTACAAATATCCCACAAGAAAATCACAGTAACAGCACTAAAAAAACATGCATAAGTTTATTAAAAGAAAAATATCTTGCCAAATTTTATGCCATATATAATTTTAAGATTAAGAAAGCCATAAATTACTTGTAAAGTACAATTTGGGGTAGAAACTCATGAGCCTTTATCTTGAATAATACGGCATACTTGTTTGCCGTGTTGTGGCTGACGGTAATCAATGTTTGAAAGTATTTGCCCCTGGTAACTCAACCAGTCTGAATTAATTACAAGTATAACGCCCCTCAACAGTCTAAACACCAGAACTCCNCATAAAAAAAAATTGCCTATCAAAACAAACAAAACAAGCTGATATAAAATAGTATCAAGTATCTATGAAACCAGAACCGTTACGTAGTTTATATTACAATTTAAATTATTTGGAAGCACTTAAAAAGTAGTTTTTTCGACATACCTATGATAGTGCGAATTCCAAGATGGTCACTAGCCGAGAGGAATGACGACATAAATGTTTGGTTTAGAAATGCTACGCTCGTGTAACGTGTGTGAACATCTACGTAAAATAACCAAATTTGCAATTCATAGAAATTCTGTGTTATTAATATTATATTGTATTTAATGCCACCGACTGATAACTAAATAGTCAGTTAGCGAAATGTTAAAAATGATACAAAAGTAATCTTCTCGATAGAACCTTAATTGCTTTAATTACTGGGAAATAAAAATTTTATAAATAAATACAAATATCAGGTGAATTTATGAAAAAAAATTTCCAACTCTAGCAACGAAGCATTTGCATATTTCAAATCAAATTATACATATGTCTGTGTGTGTGAGTGTGTGTTAAGTTAGGACTGCAATTCGAGCAATAAGTTAACTTTAGCAATATTTGTTTTTCGTTTTATCTGTATTATTTTTGCGCCAGGAATGTACAAATATCCCACAAGAAAATCACAGTAACAGCACTAAAAAAACATGCATAAGTTTATTAAAAGAAAAATATCTTGCCAAATTTTATGCCATATATAATTTTAAGATTAAGAAAGCCATAAATTACTTGTAAAGTACAATTTGGGGTAGAAACTCATGAGCCTTTATCTTGAATAATACGGCATACTTGTTTGCCGTGTTGTGGCTGACGGTAATCAATGTTTGAAAGTATTTGCCCCTGGTAACTCAACCAGTCTGAATTAATTACAAGTATAACGCCCCTCAACAGTCTAAACACCAGAACTCCATTTATACTGCTAACTCTTCTATAAATAGTTGTCTGGACTCGCGCCTTCGTGGACAAGTGGCCTTGAATTATTCGGCTACTGCACGGATGGATTCGTGTAGTGTGTTCATCATTGTTACCCCCAACACCTCTGGGAATCAAGCAAACTCCACCATTCGATTATTTATTTCATTTTCTACTTGCTTGAATCGCGTACCGTGGTCAAATTTCTCAGTGGATCGATCCTAATCACTATATAATATATTGATTGTCAGCAACCCTCTGGAACTCCCAATGTGAATAAACACGTCCGCGGGCTCTTCCACGACGAGTCATTCTTTTGTATTTGTTAGACGACTTTCCTCCAAACCGAAAGAGAGGGCACAGTGGTAATATACTAGGATCACGCTCGGAATGACAAGGGTTCTATATCCGATCGGGCCATCCTGACTTCGTTTTTATATGGTTTACGAAGCCACTCCAGGCGAATGCTGGGATGTTTCCTTCACACAGACCATCGCCGGTTCCTTCCCCGTCCCTGCTTCTTTGAGCAACTTGCTCCATTGTTAATAATCTTTCTTTCAACTAAGCATGAAGCCCAACCTACATACTTACGTTTCCTCATAACTTACCCTCCGATAACGCCAAGCAATCACAGATCATCGTCAAGCTTTGAACATTGCCAACATATTTAAATCAGCATCCCATCTTCATAGTTTTCTACCCAACGTGCTCTACCGGCATGCGGACCCCCCTCCCTTCCTCTCACTAACCAAATTAACTACAAATGCGTTTTAAACACAATTTTTAACAAAATATAAAAGTATGAAACAGGTAACGAGTTCCGTGATAACAGTTATGATGTTGGTGATCTTTACACCTTAATCGTTTAAGTACTTTATTTACCTGTATATTTTGGCTTATGGCAGTAGCCTTCGGAAGGGTGAAAAGGAACGGAGCCCTGCATGTTTTTCGTTTCCGTATTCTTCCTCCTTTTCTGTGATCTTTCGCTGTTCAATTTGGTCTACCTAGCCAACAGCGAGATGAAAGCTGCACACTTTATCATGGGGGGAAAAATATTGCGTCCATCTAGATATAAATTGATTTTAAACTCTTCCTTAGATGTGAAATGGCCACAGGATGTGGGGAGCATTCAACCACCGTATCACAGTCGACCAAGCCCCAGTGAGTATTACAGTGGATATACTGCAGTAATGATAATGAAAGTGGAGGACAACGATGACGCACACCAACATTCAGCGCCTTCTAGAAACCCCATTTGACAAAACACGTTACGATTCAGTTCTGCCACAAATTACCTGTACGTTAAGTCCACACACTACTACGGCTCAGCGTGCAGTAATTACTGGTTGCCTATCTGGCAGACAGTAAAACTTCTCTGTGAATTCAAAAATGTAATATTTACTCAAAAAGGGGTAGAGTTAGACATTTTTTCAAAACAAATTTGTGTTACTAATTTTGCCAGCATTTCACAATCTCCAATCACAAATAGGGAATTTTACCTGGAATATATTTGTTTTGCAGTGATAAGGACTTCAACGCTCCTTCAACAAAATGGGGGTGGGTTAAAATGTACACGACACTCACTTTTATAATGAATCCATTTTAAATAATTTGTAATTTGATACCTGCCCAATGCTAGGGTTTCTAAGTAGGTATGGAATCTGCTCTCTGCGTAAGGTGCCAGCAATTGATGCTAGCCCTCAGTGTTAGGGCGTAGGAATATGTTGACACTATTATCCCTATGTCCAATTTACAAAATAAATTCACCTTCCTTGTGAGTTACCATAAGTCAGCTTTCATTTATGCTTAACAGGGTCACTTCTACATGTACACACGAGACAACTCTCCCCCCCCCCTTTTTATACGTAGGCTACGTATTGCTTGACGCGGCGATTTGCGTCGTGGGGAGCACGATTCTTCACACTTGCTGTATGACTCTACTTATCTGACTCGAGGAGCTGGTCTTCTCTCGGCCGGTGACCTATGGACCGCTTTTTCACTCGGTAGGCAGACTGGGACGTCTGGACTGCGACAGGTCCTCCCGGTTGGCGTCTCGACGCCATCTCGAACTCCTTCCTCCTGACTTTGATCCGCACTCCTCGATTCCCGTCGGCCGACTCCCGTTGGTTCTCGACGCCTCCTCTCGTACTGGCTCTGCTCCGCACACCTTGCTTGACGTCCTCCGACTGACGTTGACATCTTGATGCATTCTCGCGACTCGTTTTTGCCGGCTCCGGTCCACACTCCTCGCTTGACGACGTCTGACTGGTCCGGTTCCTGCCTCTCTCTCGTGGTTTTGTATGCTCGTTCGCCATATTAAACTTGCATCCCCTCTGCACGTGGCCGCGCTAACCGCCGCGTCCCCTGAGTCGTAAAACATGTGTTCGGCGCTCTGGCTATCCGCACATGGCCCTTCGTCCCTCGATTCTGGCCTAGAAGTTTAAATGCTTCGTCCTGCACGTGCAGGGACACTTGGTGGGTCCCTTGGTCGGAGCACGTGTTTCTTCCGCTGTCTCCGGCTATCGCGTCGCTCGCCTTAACTCTGCACGTGGCCGCACTGCTCGCCGTGTCCCCTGGGTTGTAAAACACGTGTTATGCGCTTCGGTTCTCGCACGTGGCGGCACACTTGGCGGCCTTTTGGTGGGTGCCTGTGGTTCTCCTGCCTCCGGATATCATGCCACTATTATTCCAGCACTCGCCAAAAGTTCTCATTGTTTATTGTGGTAGCCAGCCTGGCCAGCCGATGGTGTGAGCTCGGCGTTCCTTGTCAGCTGCGAAACGAAGCTGTGTCTGCCTTCCTCCGCATGTGGTCTCTATGCCACGTGTTCATTCTGCCGAGCCATCCTGGCGTCATTCTTGACGCACGCCCGCCAAACCCTTAGGTTTTATTGCGGTCGTCCGCCTGCGAGTTTCGCTAGACTGTGTCTTCTGACGAATAAATATCTTAAGGGACGCGGGATGCGTCAAATTAGTAACCATTACTTTCTTTCTGACCCGTAAGCGGTTTTTTAAATATGGCAATAAATTATGTTTTCTCAAACTTCGGAAGCGTATCCGCTCCTGCTTTTTTCTGGACCATGGGGTGCCTATCTAAATCATTCTATTACCACATCAGAAATAACCTATCACAATTTCTCGGTAAGTTTTAGGTAAACGTTGCATATATACATATATACACAAACTGTATAAACTGACACACGTTAGTATGCGGTGTTGAAATTCGTTTACTGGTATTCTCTATACGGTGTTTTGTGTTTTGCATAAAATAATAGTTAATGGATTGATACTTGAAATATGTCAATTTAATGATTCCCAACCATAAGCCGGAAAAAATATATTAGGTATATTTTAAGTAGCTTATGAGCAATACACATGAATGTCTTACGAGGAAAGATAATAAGATTAGTTAATTTCTTCTAGAGATTTGCATCCTCTTAGCGTTTAACATACATACTGTAAATAGACGAGCATATTGCAACAAGATAATGACAGCTTTACACATAAAATTAACGAAACTATCTCATTTATATAATATTTATATAACTTATTTGGCATATGTAGACTACATTTTACATGTATGCCAAAACTGATATTTAATTTTACGTTTTGCCTAGGTTTTTCGAAAATGTGTATTTTCTAACAATTTTTCAAATGTTGGTAGTTTGTGTTGTTATTAGTTTTGAGAATTTTTCAGAAACGTTTTTTAGTAATTTTCTTACATCACCTGAAGTACATCATATTCTTTATTTTAAAAACATTAGACATGCTTCTTAATAATGGGGGAAATGTGTAAAAATTATAAATTAATATAAGTGTTTTTATTAGTCGTGGCACTTCACAGAAGCGGCCGGTGATATGAAGTATATTTTTTCTACTTAAAAAAGGAAAGATACGCCTTTGGGACCATTTTACTGTCAATGCACGTCTGTATATGTGGTTTATAAGCGGCTCCGTGTGTGCCTTTGTATACCTATGAGTTCCCAACTTAAGGTGAAGAAACCCCATGCATCTAGGATTTATGTTAAAAATACTCATAATCAAACTTCATAACCAAACTTTCAAAATCAAAGCTTAAAGATACATAGGACTACTTATCAAAACATTTTAAGCTTGTGCTGTTTCAATTAGACCCGTATTTTCCCATGTGGGACAGCTATTATTAAATAATGAGGAAACCATTGACTACGGTTAAACATGTAAAATGACAAACAGGATGAAAAATTTTGGATTTATAAATAACTATGTAGATGTTCCAAATGCCTCAACAAGCTTGGTTTTGTAATATTCATTCTGCAAATTAAGTTATTGGTTATATATTAAAATCCAAGAATGTGGAGATCTCTCGATTTAAGTGTTGTGAACACATGCAGTGAACTCTGCCTAACTAAATATGTTAATTTTATTAAGTAAGAAAACAATATTCAAATATCATTGATTTCGTCCATGCCGGGGAATAGTTATAAAAATTTTGGCATGATAAATTTTGGGTGGTATGTCAGGCCAAAGAACCAGTCTACCAACGTGAACAACAACTGGCATTATAACATTAAACAATATCATAATTTTATTGAGAAATTTATATCTTCACTTACTCGTCGTTTTTACAGATGGTGCTAAATGAAAAATTAATGCTTTTGAACAAAGTCTCATGAAAAATTTCAGCCAGATTTAACACATAAGGGATTTGGTGGGTATTGTAAGTTAAGATGTTTTTACACTGTAAATATTATTTGTAATTTTACTGACAATTTTTTTGTAATTTTGCAAATGCTCGTAATAGTACAAAGATTTCTCATGTAAAACCACTCGTTTGTAAAACTAAAAGGGCCGTTTTTGTAATATACCTCAAGAAATGTTTGTACNGATTTCTCATGTAAAACCACTCGTTTGTAAAACTAAAAGGGCCGTTTTTGTAATATACCTCAAGAAATGTTTGTACTAAACTGACCCATATCCATGAGTTTCAGCAAAATGGCGCACACTCAACTACGCAAAACCGTATATAGCTATTTGTGCAAAAACTATGGGTGAGGTAAATTGTAGTTGCGTGCAAAAATTAATGTATTGTCAGTTTTAATAACGTAAAACACTTTAAACCACTCAGATAATCACAATAAAATGACAATTTCAATAAAATATTACCGCATTATTTATTAACTGTTAATGTTTCTTGGCTATGTATAAATCAGCTCTCAGGACGCGTTAAGAGCCGTCCAAATCTCTTAACCCAACAACAGAACTATTAAAATGAAATTAATATACCTATTCTTCTTAACCAAATAACTTCATAAAAATTTTGTAGGTACCTACAGGTATATTTACTAACATAAATGTCACATGTCGTAAGTCAAGTTGGTATTTTGGTCAAGATCCCGAACTGCTCAACAGTAATTTTTTTTTTTCGTAAATTATATTTTGAAATATTTTTTTAGTTATTCTCTGCTATTAACTGATCATATTTGTTTTCTAGAAGAAAAAAATAATTTTATGTACTCTTCTCAATAATGTAAGTTTTCACACCAAGCTCTGATTTGTAGTTTTACAAATAAATATTTTGCAGATTTTACAAGAAAACTCTTTGTAGTTTTACAAACGATTTTCTTGGCAAATGGGTTTACAAAGATTTTTCTAGTAAAATTACAAAAAAAAATATTTTAGAGTGTATATAGAACAACTCTTATTTTCAAATTTGCGTGATTATAGTACTATACGTTAGTATCCATTATCTACGGAACAATGAAGCACTTTTTCAACTAAACTTTTTATGTTGGCAGTAATTACTGCAAACATTGAATGAGTTTATTTATATATTATTACGCCTACCCTTTGCAAAAACGGTGTCGCCTAAATAATTCTACTTAAATATTGTATGTTACGAGCTTTTCAAAGAAGCCACGTCACTTCTAGCTAAAAAGTAATACAATAGAAGGTCACGTAAGACCGACGTTTACAACAGCGACCGATTTGGTTGGTTGCATTCTCTTAGGTTTATCGGGCACATATATGGAACCATTAACGAAATTTAGGGAGCCCGTCTTTCTGGCCCTTCAACAAACTTGCAACACATAATCGCGGTTTTTGACTAAACTATTGAACGTGTCCTCAAAATGTTCACATATGGAAAGAAAACTTACTTCCCAAGAGGGCCGAATTGATACATTGGAAATTACCCGCATGCTATAAATATTATTTTGAAGCCCTCCATCATCGTTTAAATAAGTTTATTCAGACTGCCATATTTTAAATCATGCAACCCGAACACGGGCGAAACTACGATAGGAGCTGGCATTGAATTTTTTACTCTCCACCATTAAAATGACAGGTCCATTACTTAAAGTCCCGTAGGTATATCAGCATGTCAAGAACATTGCACACCATTTCAGAGTCTTGCGCGTAGCGGTGATGAAACACTTGATGTACTTGATGGTATAGTTCTTACCGTTCCCGATCTTCTGAGCCTTACACGCGAAAAAACATCTTCAGGTGGGCGGGCCCCTTAAACCATATTTGGTATGCTGAAGTACTTCATGTGTGCAGTAGATGTTTTAACTGTATGTGCTGGACTCATATAGCTCAATTATTCCGAAGTTTTAGAATATAGCTTCGGATTCCCATCGAACTTGTTGGGCAATACATTTTAATAACCCAGACTCTGATAACACGACAAAAATTGCTTTGAAATGCTGTAAATAAGAAAACAGGCTTCTTGGCTACATTTTATTAATCACTTATTGTTTCCAAACATTTATTGGTTATTAATAAAAGTTAACAGAATGCATCAATAATGCTCTGCGCAAACGTCCTATTACACTTTCGAAGGCTTAAAAGATCTCAAAGAATATAATATTTATGAGTAGTAGCTTCTAATTATGGAAGACGATAAGAGGTCATAGTGTTGTCTATATTCGATAGAATATTAAAAACGAATTACTAATTAATTAATCAAAATTCACTAAATATTTGCTTGTGAAACTACATTGAAACAAACGGTTTTCAAATATTCGTGCTCCATTAATTCACCAATGATTCAAGTTCATGTCAGGTATTCAACATTTACAACAGTGAAATGTCTCCATATTTGAAAAAATTTTAGAGAATACAAGGATATAAAACTTCAAGTGTAGCTGTTCTTGACAAATTGCAAATGTTAATATATACCGGAACTATGTTCATCGGGGATATGCCCACTAAAAGGCGGTTCCTTTATATTTAGGCCACCATAGCATATTGAATGATGGAGTATTGCTCACTTGTTATATGTATATTGTAATACGTTATAACAAAAATAGATTTATAAATATTTCGATGGTAATCTCTCCTTAAAATGATTAATGCATTACAAACTCCATTACAAATTATGGGCACAAATCGCTACTACATATCTGATATAATTTTATGAAAGTGATACATACCACAAAATTGCAGATCTTTAATTTCTAAGTTTCCAGGCATTAAGTACTCAATTTTAAACTTTTAGTATAATACTTCCAGTAAACTGGTATTTCGTCTCCCTCCTAAGAAGTACACTGCAGAGCCAAAAAAACTGGTATAGGCGTGAGAATGCAAAAAACAGAGATGTGAAACCAATCACAATAACGTGAAGCGCGGCAGCGCCTATATAAGACAACAAGCGTCCGGCAAAGTTGCTAAATCGGTTACTGCTGCTACAATGGAAGGTTATCAAGACTTAAGTGACTTTGAACGTGTTGTTATAGTCGGTACACGAGATATGGGACATAACATCTCCAAGGTAGCGATAAAATTTGGATTTTTACGTACGACCATTTCACGAGTGTACCGTGAATATCGGAAATCCGGTAAAACATAAAATTTTCGTCATGNGGATTTTTACGTACGACCATTTCACGAGTGTACCGTGAATATCGGAAATCCGGTAAAACATAAAATTTTCGTCATGGTTGCGGCCGGAAAAAGACCGTGACCGAACGGAACCAACGACGACTGACGAGAATCATTAAACGTGACAGACGTGCAACCATTTCTCAAATTACCGCAGATTTCAATGCTGGGGCATAAACAAGTGCCAGCGTGCGAACTATTCAACGGACCATCATTGATATGGGCTTTCGGAGCCGAAGGCCCACACGTGTACCGTTGTTGACTGCACGACACAAAGCTATACGCCTCGTCTGGGCCCGCCAACACCACCATTGGGCTGCTGATGACAGGAAACACGTTGCCTGGTCTGACGAGTCTCGTTTCCAATTCAATCGGGTGGATGGACATGTACGGGTATGGAGACATCCTCATGAATCCATGGACCCTACATGTCAATAGGGGAATGTTCAAGCAGGTGGAGGCTCTGTCGTGGTATGAAGCGTGTGCAGTTGGCATGAAATGGGACCCCCGATACGTGTAGATACGACTCTGACAGGTGACAGATACGTAAACATCCTGTCCGATCACCTGCACCCATTCATGTCCATTGTGCATTCCGATGGGCGTGGATAATTCCAGCAGGACTATGCGACATTCCGCACTTTGAGAGTTGCTACCGAGTGGCCCCAGGAACACTCTTATGACTTTAGACACTTATATTGGCAATCGAAATCACCAGACCTGAACATTATTGAGCATATCTGGAATGTCTTGCAACGTGCTGTTCAGAAGAGATCTCCACCGCCTCGCACTGGTATGGATTTGTGTACTGCCCTGCAGTATTAATGTTGTGAACTGCCTCCTGCATACCTTCAGATATTAGTCGAGTCCATGCCACGTCGTCTTGCGGCACTTCTGCGTGCTCACGGGGGCCGTACACGATATTAGGCAGGTGAACCAGTTATTTTGGCTCTTCAGTGTATATCTTACCTTTAGGAAAAAATATTTTAACGGCAGCCATTTATAAATCTTTTGATTTACTTTATTCATGACATTGCAAACTAAAAATGTCTTGGAATTATTTATATTAAACATATTTGGACAAATATAAATCAACACAAAATTTACTTTAAAATGACATAGTCTATGCTCATGTGTCACGAACACCGCCTATAAAAACAATTTTTATAAAGTACCTTTGGTTAACGGTTTCGCCTGGGTGGAGACATGCCTATTTTTCGTGTCCGTGGTCTAAGATGGCGAGGTGGTTACGGGTGACCAAGGAACACTCATCACATGCCTTATCGCCTCTATGCGCAAGAAATTGAAGTTGCGTGCAGTCTTTATATCGATAACTTACCTCTTAAGATTCTCAGTGGTGACCGTGTCATTTTATGGCGTAGTAAAAAGTTAAATGTATGTTGCACGTCTACCTGCAACCAAAAATATCCTGCACAGGAGTATTCGTACCTAAAAATGGTTGTAATGACGCCCGTTTCAGGCATTTTCACTTTAAAAAAAAACTGATTAGAAACGGAAATATAAACTGTAATTTGTTGTCTGATGTGAAATGTATTTGGAATTCTTATCCTCGGTGGACATATTTTGCACATATAGAACAAATAAAAAAAAAAGAGGTTTTTTTTAAACTCTGCGTACCGTTCTACGGACTAACCAGACGGAAGCCTTAACAGTATATTACCAACCCCTTGTTATAAATATTCACTGATAATGGCGAAAAGGTATGTTTAATATATATTCACTGTTATTACGTTAATATGCTAGTAATTTAGGGAAAATTACAATAACATTTTAGTATCTGCCCATATTAACGCCAACAGCTAATAGCGAGGAAGGATCATGGAGAGCAAACTTAACGTTACCTTCCTTAACAACCACTCAATAACAGCAGGCAGTCAGAACACTACACGAGTTTCAAAGCCATGAATTCTTACACCAAAAGCTGTACCAGAATGCTACGCTACGGAAGCGAGCAGTTAGAAAATTCATGNCCATGAATTCTTACACCAAAAGCTGTACCAGAATGCTACGCTACGGAAGCGAGCAGTTAGAAAATTCATGTATGGGATATGCAATTTGTCACCCCACGCACGTAGCTGTGCTAAACGCGACTTCCGTCCATTATTAAAATGCTTATTATCGTGAATCAAAACATATTATTTTAAGACATTTTTACGAGTGGTTATTGATTGTGGTATATATTAAAATAAGTAGAAAATTTTTCACTTATTAAAAGTATATGACTTTGCTGAAATCTTGAAACGTTTTGTAAATCAAAATTTATCACTATTTTCGTTTAGAGTACTTAACAGTTTGCACTGTAATGGTTTTGGATATGTTGGAATCAGTTTATCACACTTGCATGTAGTGTATAATTGCCAGCAAGCAATCTTTCGGTGAATATAAATACTTGTTGGGGCAAGAACATATTTTGCACTGGGATTCACTCACAGTAAATAAAATGTGAAATCGAGAGCTTTATAAATTTTACATGGATTCCACTTTTGTATTTGGCTAACATATAGCAGATAAATAACTAGTCTCATTTTGCTGCTGCTTACTACTTCGAGTAAGCAAACTTCGCGAATTACTCATTAAAATAGCTAAAGTGCAAGTCGGGATTAAGGGCAAATTTCAGTGAATTGAAAAAAAAAAGAAATTTCACTGAATTCAGATTAATATCAAATATAGAAAATAATTAACAAACATGTGGTTTTTTATCTCTAGATTAATACACTCTCAAATGATAGAGTATTCACTCAGAAAAATCTAGACACATCCTGCCTGTATAACTACGGCATGCAAAAAATTTTGTTGTACATACTCGTAGTAGAAAAAGTTAAATTGATATTTCTGGCTCTGGTCGCCAAAAGATATACCAAGAGGTGAATACGATCTTGAATAGAGCGATATCGCTGGCTACCAAGATAAGTTTTTTAATATATTTTTATTTGTAAGTACATACATGACTGCGCTTCATGTAGAAACAAATTTAATGATCACAAACATTTTCCTTTTATAATTTTTTCTTACTCTGCTAGCTGTTAAATTTTTCCATTAACGCAAACTCCCTCATTTTATATATTATGCTTCTTGCTGTTCAAGTGGCTTGGCTTATTAAGTTCTCTAATTTAGTTCCAGTCTCTCTGTCTCAGAAACACTATGGCATGCGCAGCAGTTCGCATTTCCGTAAGATTGGAAACTCCAACCTCGTCAACTAAGTGGAACGGAACATTAATCTAGTTGCGGTAAGTTACGCGCGTTCCAATCCAGACAGTTTAGCAATCATATTGGAAACAATTCATGAACTTTGTTAGTATTCCCATTGATTATATTTTCAACTGCTCGCTGAAAATGGTGTTCGTTCCTATCCAGCATAAGTTTTGTTACGTAAGTATACTAGAAAATGTTAAACTTCCCAATTATTTTTAATATTAGCGATAAATTTGTATCATTCTTCTATTATCCAAGCCTTTCGAATACACTGTTTGTAATTAGCTCTGCATATATGTAAATAATTGTTGCCTGTTATCTTCATATCAGTCCGGTATTATAGCTGAGCATAGAAATGCCAAAGCTGTTTTTATAATCATATACTACATAAGGAATGGAATTAATAAAATGAAGCTAGCAGTTTTTTGATTTGCTCGATTTCAGTAAAGCATTCATAGGAGTAAATCACAATAAGTTCTTGAACAAAATATCAATTATCTCCAATACTTCTCTCGTTGCAGGACTGTGGTGTTTCATACCATACTAACTGTAAGCAGTGCGTTGAAGTATATGATTATACTTATAGATGCCGCAGTGTGTCGTGTGGTGTCCTACTGGAGTAAAAATGTAACCATTATCGTTTTCTATTATCATTGGATGTTTGCAATACGCAAATTACAAGATGTACTCAAATTATGTCCCAAGCTATTTAAATAGCTGCATTGAAGAAAATTATTACTGTCGTGTATAATACAACTCAATAGTAAAAAAATAAAGGGTTGCAAATAACTGCACATAATATTCTGCAAAAAATTTATTATTCTAGAAAATTAAAAAATTCAATTAATGTATTTTAATTTGGCCCTGTGATGGTATGAGGTCAACAATTAGCTACAACCACGTTAATTACATATTTAGATATACAAATCAACAAATTTCTTATCTGGGCCAATTGCATTAATAATATTATTAAAAGTATCTTCACTTCATTATGCTCTCTCAAACGTAAGAAATACTTTCTACATGTAGCTGCAAAAATTATTCTTGTACACTCATCGAGCGTGGTGACGCAGGGGTAACTCGCAGGACTCTCATTCGGGAGGTCCCAAATTCGATTACAGGTCCAGCCATCCTGATTTCGGTTTNCGTACCCGCCTGTGCTTCGCTAGAGCTTGAGTACGGACGGATAACATATAGGGACGCCGCAGGCGTCATATATGTAAATAATTGTTGCCTGTTATCTTCATATCAGTCCGGTATTATAGCTGAGCATAGAAATGCCAAAGCTGTTTTTATAATCATATACTACATAAGGAATGGAATTAATAAAATGAAGCTAACAGTTTTTTGATTTGCTCGATTTCAGTAAAGCATTCATAGGAGTAAATCACACTAAGTTCTTGAACAAAATATCAATTATCTCCAATACTTCTCTCGTTGCAGGACTGTGGTGTTTCATACCATACTAACTGTAAGCAGTGCGTTGAAGTATATGATTATACTTATAGATGCCGCAGTGTGTCGTGTGGTGTCCTACTGGAGTAAAAATGTAACCATTATCGTTTTCTATTATCATTGGATGTTTGCAATACGCAAATTACAAGATGTACTCAAATTATGTCCCAAGCTATTTAAATAGCTGCATTGAAGAAAAGTATTACTGTCGTGTATAATACAACTCAATAGTAAAAAAATAAAGGGTTGCAAATAACTGCACATAATATTATGCAAAAAATGTATTATTCTAGAAAATTAAAAAATTCAATTTATGTATTTTAATTTGGGCCTGTGATGGTATGACGTCAACAATTAGTTACAACCACGTTAATTACATATTTAGATATACAAATCAACAAATTTATTATCTGGGCCAATCGCATTAATAATATTATTAAAAGTATCTTCACTTAATTATGCTCTCTCAAACGTAAGAAATACTTTCTACATGTAGCTGCAAAAATTGTTCTTGTACACTCATCGAGCATGGTTGGCAGGGGTAACTCGCAGGACTCTCATTCGGGAGGTCCCAAATTCGATTACAGGTCCAGCCATCCTGATTTCGGTTTTCCATGGCTTCCCGAAATCCCTCCAGGTGAATACTGGGGTGTGTCCTTAACAAAGGCCAGGGCTGATTCCTTCCCGTTCCTCCCCCAATCCCTCTTCCATGAGCAACTTTCTCCGTCTCTAATGACCTCGCTGTCGACGCGACGTTAAATCCAACTACCTGCATTCTTGTAAACTCACGTAACTTCCCTAGTACAGATTACTATTACACTTATTTGAAAACTACAGCCTGTGCAAACATGTGTGTTCGGTTAATACACAATTTGAATGCTTGGGACTACATTTGCTCATATTTCAATAAAAGCATTATTGGCTCAGTTTCACAGGCAGACGTCAATGTTTCAGTTATACTCACTTCCCAATTAAATATGAACCTCATATTCGGAAGTCCAGATAAATTTCAGTCCCTCAATGTGAAATACAACTACTGACGTGTTCATTTATTTCACAAGTTTATACTTCTCTTCCAATCGTTTACGGTATTTTCTGTTAAAAAGATTTGTTTTTAATTTCCAAGTTATTTTTATTGTAGGCAACGTTAAACGTTGCTTAAATATAATTTTTTCCAAACAGATAATTTGAAGGAGTAAAGACATGGTGCCAAGACAATTTCGTTTTTTGTTTCAGTAAAGAATAGATGTTTTCATTTCATCTATTTGTAGATGTTTGTTGGTTTTAGTTCGTTTGCTTATTTTTGTGAAATTAATTTAAAAATGTAATTGTATTTTCAATGATTAACATACTTCGAACACAAACCGCTTCATAAAGCCTACTAGTGAATAACGTTTTTTTTTTTTTTTTACATTTAAGTATGTGTTGTACCTAGGTTTTGAATATATAAATATATACACATATGTCTCGATTTGTGCGTTACTGGTTAATTAATAGATCAAATCCAATTTTCTGTTTGTGTAAAGTCTTAGATACTTTTAGTAATGTTTATTCCCCCCCCCTTTTTTTTTGGCGGTTTTAGTGTTTTTTAATTTATTTAGAGTAATATACATGTAGTGGTTAATCATAATATTACATTATTTAACAGTTTAACCTTACATGGTTGTGTTTAAGAGATGAAGAAACCATTAATTGTGCAACAAATATAAAAAGTATATATAAAATAAAGTAAATACCTATGAAAAAAATACACTTGAAATTAATAAGTACGTAATAAATCTTAAAGCGAATGTGGTAATATTTTCCAGCATCACTAAAAAGAACAATTTGCACATGTTCTTGTGTAGGTGATATATAACTATGTCATATAATTTTTGCTGCAATAAAATACTTTGACACTTTTTTAAATATGCACTACACGATAATTTTCAATGCAATTCTATAAATAATAAACAGGACTCGAATAAGTTCTATTAATTTTTGTTTGGTGGTAAAGTACATAGATTTTGTATGACATAACTCATTCGATATGGGGTAAAATACCCACTTATTGACATTTTACCATACTTGAAAATAAATTGATTACATGTTTAAATCGTTTAATTTTTATGTTTCTAAAGGTGTGCAACGGATAGCATCCGAAGCATGGAACAAGCACCTCGTCATTCTATCGATTCAGTATTAGCTTTTATAACAACCTTATCTTTACCTTTTTCCTTTTGCAGAGCAAAAAAATTAAAATGCAATACTGCCAAGAGGTGTTGTAACAACAACTAAAATGATGTTAAGGAAAGTGCGTGGTGTGTAAGGCATAACTCCCAGAAAATATTTGCAAAAATTTAATTTATACTGTAGCCGCAATGCAAAACTACACAATAATTAATTTGCGATAAAAAATATCATACAAGTATGACATTAAAACTTCAATAATTCTTTAACAGCTCAATACACTTTCTTTTAAAAATTCACAAAATAATTACAAACTATTGNTAAAAGCATTATTGGCTCAGTTTCACAGGCAGACGTCAATGTTTCAGTTATACTCACTTCCCAATTAAATATGAAGCTCATATTCGGAAGTCCAGATAAATTTCAGTCCCTCAATATGAAATACAACTACTGACGTGTTCATTTATTTCACAAGTTTATACTTCTCTTCCAATCGTTTACGGTATTTTCTGTTAAAAAGATTTGTTTTTAATTTACAAGTTATTTTTATTGTAGGCAACGTTAAACGTTGTTTAAATATAATTTTTTCCAAACAAATAATTAGAAGGAGTAAAGACATGGTGCCAAGACAATTTAGTTTTTTGTTTCAGTAAAGAATATATGTTTTCATTTCATCTATTTGTAGATGTTTGTTTGTTTTAGTTCGTTTGCTTATTTTTGTGAAATTAATTTAAAAAATGTAACTGTTTTTTCAATGATTAACCTACTTCGAAAACAAACCGCTTCATAAAGCCTACTAGTGAATAACGTTTTTTTTTTTTTACATTTAAGTATGTGTTGTACCTAGGTTTTGAATATATAAATATATACACATATGTCTCGATTTGTGCGTTACTGGTTAATTAATAGATCAAATCCAATTTTCTGTTTGTGTAAAGTCTTAGATACTTTTAGTAATGTTTATTCCCCCCCCCCNTAATTAATAGATCAAATCCAATTTTCTGTTTGTGTAAAGTCTTAGATACTTTTAGTAATGTTTATTCCCCCCCCCCCTTTTTTTGGCTGTTTTAGTGTTTTTTAATTTATTTAGAGTAATGTACATGTAGTGGTTAATCATAATATTACATTATTTAACAGTTTAACCTTACATGGTTGTGTTTAAGAGATAAAGAAACCATTAATTGTGCAACAAATATAAAAAGTATAAATAAAATAAAGTAAATACCTATGAAAAAAATTCACTTGAAATTAATAATTACGTAATAAATCTTAAAGCGAATGTGGTAATATTTTCCAGCATCACTAAAAAGAACAATTTGCACATGTTCTTGTGTAGGTGATATATAACTATGTCATATAATTTTTGCTGCAATAAAATACTTTGACACTTTTTTAAATATGCACTACACGATAATTTTTAATGCAATTCTATAAATAATAAACAGGACTCGAATAAGTTCTATTAATTTTTGTTTGGCGGTAAAGTACATAGATTTTGTATGACATAACTTATTCGATATGGGGTAAAATACCCACTTATTGACATTTTACCATACTTGAAAATAAATTGATGACATGTTTATATCGTTAAATTTTTATGTTTCTAAAGGTGTGCAACGGATATCATCCGAAGCATGGAACAAGCACCTCGTCATTCTATCGATTCAGTATTAGCTTTTATAACAACCTTATCTTTACCTTTTTCCTTTTGCAGAGCAAAAATATTAAAATGCAATACTGCCAAGAGGTGTTGTAACAACAACTAAAATGATGTTAAGGAAAGTGCGTGGTGTGTAAGGCATAACTCCCAGAAAATATTTGCAAAAATTTAATTTATACTGTAGACGCAATGCAAAACTACACAATAATTAATTTGCGATAAAAAATATCATACAAGTATGGCATTAAAACTTCAATAATTCTTTAACAGCTCAATACACTTTCTTTTAAAAATTCACAAAATAATTACAAACTATTGAATACAACCAAATGCACCCGGGATATTAAAACATTGAAAAAAAAATAATGTCTGTTAAAATATTTCATGTACGTAACTTTCGGTTTCCTTCTTCGTATCATATTATAAAATATTAGGACCCCCCTTCCCCCACCCAACCTGATGTGTGCACCAGTCTCAATATCATTGCTCTCATTACTTCATAAAATTTCAATGTACAGGTGAGTATAAAAGAATACCACAAATTTGAAGTTCTATAATATCAAAACCAAACAACCTACAAACTTTATCAACCAATAAATTGAACCGTGAAACCGTGAAGGTTGTTTATCATACATTCATAAATATTCAATGTGACCACCACTAGCTGCCCGAACGACATATACGCGATAATCAAACTCGTTCCGCACTCTTGTCAGCGTGTCCGGTGTTACGGTTTGGATGGCGTTAGTAACTCTCGGTTTTAGGTTGTGAGGGGGTAGCGAGCTCACATTCGACACGTCAATGTGAAGGGGACGATATGATGTTTCCTTTATGGTGCACCACCCCATTGGCACCTAACTGTTCGCGGATACCTGAAAGAGACGTTGCCGCAACGCTGGATTGGTCGAGGAGCCGCTGGTGACCAGGCTCTTTATCACTGGCCCCCAAGAAGCCCGAATCTGACACCGTGCAGGTTTTTTTCTTTCTGGTACATAAAGGATCAAGTGTTTCGTACACCATTGCCGGCTAACATTGACAACCTCAAAACGAGAATTACGGACGCCATTCTAAACCGCAACACCGGACATACTGACAAGAGTGAGGAACGAGTTTGATTATCGCGTAGATGTCGTTCGGGCCGCTCGTGGTAGTCACATTGAAAATGTATAAATTTATGGTAAACGAACTTCGAGTTTCCGCGGTTTATTTGTCTTGTTAATAAAGGTTTTAGGTTGTTTGGTTTTGATATTACAGACCTTAATATATGGGGAATTCCTTTATACTCATCCTGTATATTGAAACTCTCCATCCTCCAGGGTTCTTGAAGCACAAAAATCTTTCCATGGGTGGTAATATGTCAATCCAAATTACGTCACAACGCCACGTAGTAGAGCTGGAGTGGGAAGGGAGGTGAGCATGTCAACACACGGCCCCTGCGGCCAGGATGCTGACAGCCGTTGCCCCAGGGGGGACGTCGCAACAGCGAAGCTTCGGAGAACCCCATAATTCTTGCCGACACCAGGTATGGAACACGACGTACACTCATTGCGGCCCATGGCTTTTAATGACTGGTAGACTGACGTGACAACCATAACAGGTGATAACATTTTTTTTGTACAAATTCGCCAAACACATCGGCACTATAAAATATGAACAACAAACTGAAAATAATAGAAAATTTATAACGAGAATATGATAAAAAATTTACGGATTGTTGGCACATTTCTCCATATACTGGCAGACATCGAAACTGCTAATGCCACCATAGACAATCTGTGAGTTTTTGCAACACGATATCAAACATGGATAATAAGTAAATAATGCACTGCAGGTCCTACTTTACATTTAAAGAAAATAATAAATATGTTTTAACTTGTTGCTAGATAAGTACTACTCATTGGTTGTTATAATTATACGTAATTGAACTTCCATATTGATAAATATTTAACTCAACATCTTCAGCTTTCTCATAGCAATTGTTAAATCGTTACCTTAGAAACTGAAAAGGTAATAGCATATTAATTTGAAGTTCATTGCCTTCATCAAATTCAAGGTGAGATTTGTATTTCATTAGCGTTCAAATTTTACACTACAGATTTCTGCATTTAGGCATTTTTACTCTTTTGTGATAGTGGTAATATTTATGGGAATAATAACCGGTGAACGTGTATATTATTTATCTAGGCGTGACACTAGAATTAGATTATCTATGTTTATTTTCACATATGAAATTTTTTTTTAAACTGATGTCTAACTCCTTTTTAGTATTATGACTAGGAATATATTTTGCAGACATTCACTAGCTTTAATCGTTCGATTTTCCGTGAAATTTGTTTGAAATCATTTCTTTTGTCTTTATCATTTAAATTTTTCTTTCCTTTTCTCTCATCATGATATCTACTCATCTTTCTGGGGTAGTCAAAAAGGAATCCATTCTTTGCTCCTCTTTATTTTCTATTTTATCTATATTCATATCCTGCTAAAAATGATTTTATTTCTTTATTCTTCCGAGTTTCTCTCACATAGTCTTATTTCTTATACCATCCTGTAAGTCAAATACTCTTTAGCACTACTATTTTCAACTTCTTCTTCTACACATCTCATTAATTCCCCATTTCACATTATCTTCGGCACAATATATATCTGCGATTTTTTCATTCAGTTGTGATAGTTATTTACTTGGCCAAATAAAGAGTTAATTGTAATTATAACAAGTCTAAAAATAAATACTTATTATAATTTTACTGAAATAAAATAGTTTTTTAAGAGCAGCATACTCTAACAAGCTCATTCGAAGCAAAAAAAAACCTCTCTCTCAGGGCTGCTGGTGACAAAATCTGTCAACACAAGAAAATGTACAAATTGAGGTGCTGAATCTTAAAAGAGTAGTAGTCCACTCTCACTTAAGCAGTTCGTTCTCTCGCCGCACAAAATGTTGAACTTGCAGCCCACTTATCATTATGGACGTGTGACTAAATCGTGGCGACTTAGTAGCAAAACAAGTTATACAGATCCCAAATAATAATTAAGAACTGCAAGAATGGCAAATGTGTTGAAAACCTGCTCTCATCTTTTTCCTTCAAAAATGGTCAGCGAAAAGCTTATCTTCTCAAACACCGCACATGTTCGAAGCTGACGTATCTCAGACAAGCACGTCTCTAATACAGAAAGAAAACCATTTTTTATTTAAGGTAATATAAACCCACACGCTTCTGGAAACTTCCAAACACAGAGGAATAATCGCGGGTATAACGCGGACACCAAGGCCAGGAAGACGTCACCCTGCTGAGAACAAAAATATTAAAAATAATTTATAAACACAAAAATATAAATTTGTAAGTTTCGGCCATAGCCTACGAACGATGACCGCTAACGACAATAATAACTTAAAACTGTAAGTAGTGTGCTTATGCCGATTCTGAGCATGATNTAATAACTTAAAACTGTAAGTAGTGTGCTTATGCCGATTCTGAGCATGATCATGAGTAGCCAGAAGCATTTCGCTATCTTTGATAACGTGACCTGTCATTCCTGTCAACTTGCGGCCATTGTGACCTTGAAATTGACTTTCTACCATCTTCACATCATGCTCTGTCATTCCATATTTTTCTTNAACTTGCGGCCATTGTGACCTTGAAATTGACTTTCTACCATCTTCACATCATGCTCTGTCATTCCATATTTTTCTTTCGATGCAGTGTCATTCAATCTTGCCTCTCTCTCCCCCCTATTTTTTCTCTTGCACCTTCTTCGTCCGCCGTCTTGGATGTCGTCTGCTGGATATCCCTTGTCACCTGCTAGGGGTACTGGTGCCGGCCATTTTGTTTATTCGTGCAAGAGTGTGCTATTCTATTACTCACCTTCGTTCGAAACCACCATCTTGTTTTCACTTGTCCTTCGTCCAACTGCCGCCTGCTAGGGGCGCTGGTGTCGCTCTCGTTCGGCCACCATGTTGGTTCTGTAGTTGGTAACTAGGGACGCAGCTATTTAATTTTCGCAGAGCTCAACATATTGTCTAGAGTAGGGTGGGATCGAACTGCCGGACCTTGGGTAGCCAACATGTTGTACGCTTTAGACTACTAGGCCACCGAGAAAGGTAGGGAAGTAAGATTTTAAACTTGGTATGTACATTACAATACCATCAGCTCTATCATTATCATTCGGAAAAAAATGTTATTTGAAGAAATGTAAGTGTATGTTGTCATGATTATTCCAAAGTAGTAATTTGTATTAATCATATTTGTAATCACTTTTCTTGGAATATATTTATCTTATTATAAATAATGAAAATATACACTTAAAAATATGATTTTAATATATTTTTTTTCAAATATAAATTTTCTTTATTACATCATCATCTTATTTTTAAAAACATTTATTTTTCATTTGTTAAGTTTCTTGTTTTACATGCCAGTCATCCATCACCCCCCACTACAACACCCTTCCCATTACGACCCTCCTGGACCTCTGTCCCTTTACACTCTCCTGCCACCTAGAATGTTTAAATAAGATATATTTAAAATTGTTACACCAAATAATTTTTAATAAATAGATTTTAATTTTATTTTGCACTTTTCACGAAATCAGTAAGACCAGAAGTAGAGACACCCAACAGTCGAAAGGTGATATATTACTTTAACATTAATATAGTTTATTTGTAAAATCAAAGAAAAATGTAGCAAAATAAAAACATATTAAAAATATCTGCTTGCCACCTTGGATCGTTAGTAATAATATAACTTTCATATAAAATAATAGCAGAGAGAGTCACCGCAGATCGAAAATGTAGAATGCTGTTATTGACTCCGAGGTCAGATACAGGGCCCGGAAGAAGAGCTTGAAAGAGGACCTGAATAGGGAG
>NQII01003200.1:154773-199293 GCA_002778355.1 Clitarchus hookeri
TGAATAGGGAGGAGGGGGGGGGGTGTATACGCTTTCTATGAGGCCGGCGATGGACGGACGTGCATTTTCTCTGCTGACCGCAGAACACCATGAGACACAGAACCACCGCAGTGCCTCATCACCATACTCGTGCTTATCTGTCTGCAAGCCATGTACAAAAGTTATCAGCAGATGTGACAGGAAAACTGCTGCCCTCCTATAGTCATGTCGCTAAAATTACGATAACGAAGCAATGCTTGCTTAGAGATTGTCTCACATTGTTGTCGTTTTTATGAAATGGGCAGGCGTAGTGTTTCGCTGCGTACAGGACGCGTGTGGTTATCAGGGACTAAGTCAGCTCTTAACCTTGCGACCAGATTCGTCAGCTCCTAGCTAAGCACCTGATGTTGGGAAGGGGTGGGGTGGGAGGAATATGCCACTTATGCCTCTCTCTATAAAAATGAAAAAAAAAAACCGGCCAGTCTTGCACAGAAATGCTTAAGAGACCACACCTCCCCATTCCCCCAAACACGTCATTGGTTCACCCTTCCCCTCCCAACAACCAGACCCATCGACCAATTAAATCTTTTCTATGTATCTTTCATTGCAGGAAAAAACACTGAAACGACCCCTCATTCAGACTTGCCCAATGAAATCGCGTCATCTATTGCGCGAACTATTTTTCTTATATATCAATCCGCTAGCAGTACGTATTATTTTCCTATTATCAAACCGCTGCCAGTTTAAACTATTTGCACATGCTTCATACTTCCTGGCCAATAGAAAAACCCCATGTATGAGTCAGGCTATTTTTCTTTATATCTGTCTGCTGCACAATAGTATAAATTGGTCGAATCTGCCTGACCTTCCACCATTTTGGTATCTCCTATCACGAAATTGTTTTTACGAACTGGTTGTAATCAAAACGTTTTCACCGTAACAAAGTAGTTTCTAAATGTACTATACTAGCGAAGTTCCTAATATGAACGGAAACGGAACTAAAGATTGTTGTACATGCAGGCAGACGTAAATTACTCAGTATATTTCAAATCAAGCGGAAATAAGATTTCAGCTATTACAAAATCCAAAATAGGTTAATGTAACTAATTAAACAAAACAGTATGTAACTATGCGATTTTTTGGTACTGGCATAAAATGTTGATGTTTACTGCACACATATGTTTTAGGTTGATGATCCCCTACAAGGCAATGGGCAGTAGGGTTTCGCCCGATACCGCCTCGAGTTCTGCTTCTTCGTCGTCTCCTATGGTAACACTTTTTGTGAGCTGTTTTTGCGGGATATTTTGTAGTATCCGCAAGAATAGGCTGTGCCAGTAGTAACGCCAGTGCCAACGTAATCAACTGAAGGAGGATAAACAGTTGTGTGATAGGTGTGGGGCAACTATATATCGCAAGGATAATTACGAGAAACATTATGTATCATGTACGGGCAGTGTAAAACTGGGGGCATCAACAATGTAAATTTTGTATTGTGACCTTCACAAATTTAAGCAATGAGCGAAGGCACGAGGCACGCTGTCAGTTTAACATAGAAAAGAAAACTTACACTTGGGAGGATTGTGGTAGGGTTTTCGCAAGTGCGCACACACACTGGAAAATCATGTATTGAAATGTAATGGTCCTCCCCCCACCAAACGCCCACTACTTGAAAAACCAATAGTCACACTTCTTGCATAAAGGACGCGAATCGTTGCTGGTTCAGGGGGCATTAATGCATATGGATTCGCCGAGCCAGAAACAGCATTCAGGTCGAATTTGAAAACATATGTAGCTGAACACTGACACAACAAAGGATATCTGCACATAGTTATCCAAGATGAAACATAATTTAATTAGTAAGCTATCATGCGAATTACAAGAAAACAGGGCAATAAAATATCATTTGTGGCCGGAACGTCATTCGATGAGGGGTCAGATAAGGGGGCCTTAAAGACAAAGAATATTTCTGTGTATGAGGTTAGCGATATTCAAGAAGTTATGGCAGATAGTATTGAGAAAATGCGTAATGAAGAAAATGTGTACGAGGAAAGGTGTTCGGGCTGGACTTTGTCGAGTGTCAATCACCTACAGTTTCGCATTAATAAATTGGATCCCCTCCGCACCTCTTCGTGCATCGATTTTCCTACCACAACAAACAAGAAGCATCCATTAATAAACCATTGAATAGCAAGGAACATATGGGTTTCAAGNTCGATTTTCCTACCACAACAAACAAGAAGCATCCATTAATAAACCATTGAATAGCAAGGAACATATGGGTTTCAAACGGGAAAATTTTAGCGCGGTAAGTTAAAGGCTGTAACCCCGAGCAAGTCGAACACCGCAACGGAACCCTAGAAACCAAATTTGATTTTTGAGGACTCGAGTTCCCAAACCAATACCTCAAATTAAAATATTTGAAAATAATAGCCCGACTGTGTCACTCAACGTGTACTTACTCACCAATGAGAAGGCCGTACTTGAACGAATGGTAAAAGAAGAAAAAAATAATCATTTTGATCTGCTGCTGATGACTACTGAGGAAAATGCTAACAATAACAACATAAAGAATTTTTCAAGACTGGTGAGCTCACAATTGACAGCCCACGGCCACAAGATCCATATATGTAAGCGGTGCTTTACATTTTACCATGATTTACCATGAAACTCCTGGCTGACAGGGACAAATTCTTAATCTGCTCGACACACAGAATGTGCCTTTTGTTTGTTAACGGGGCGCACTCAGCCCGTAGGGTATTACGCTCCCCGGCCTCCCAGTAGGCGGGGAAGAGGGATCACGCCCTCTCAACGCAAACATGANTCGATTTTCCTACCACAACAAACAAGAAGCATCCATTAATAAACCATTGAATAGCAAGGAACATATGGGTTTCAAGCGGGAAAATTTTAGCGCGGTAAGTTAAAGGCTGTAACCCCGAGCAAGTCGAACACCGCAACGGAGCCCTAGAAACCAAATTTGATTTTTGAGGACTCGAGTTCCCAAACCAATACCTGAAATTAAAATATTTGAAAATAATAGCCTGACTGTGTCACTCAACGTGTACTTACTCACCAATGAGAAGGCCGTACTTGAACGAATGGTAAAAGAAGAAAAAAATAATCATTTTGATCTGCTGCTGATGACTACTGAGGAAAATGCTAACAATAACAACATAAAGAATTTTTCAAGACTGGTGATCTCACAATTGACAGCCCACGGCCACAAGATCCATATATGTAAGCGGTGCTTTACATTTTACCATGATTTACCATGAAACTCCTGGCTGACAGGGCAGCAGTATTAAAGACAACGCATAAAATACTGCAAACACCATGTACCAGTGCACGTCGAGATGCCTAAGCTAGGGCATAATAGTAGGCCACCCATTTTGAAATTTAAAAATGATAATTTTTGAGAGAAATTACCCATCGTAGTGTATGCTGACTTTGAGGCCTTGCTCAAACCAGAGCACACCTGCCAGCCGGACCCCAGTCGCTCGCACACATATGCATACCAAACGCACCAGGCCTATAGTTTCTGTGTGTATGTAAAGGTAGACAATTATGTAATTCCTGTGGCCTTATCCTCCACACTGCCTGCTGAGCTGATTCTGTACAGGGAACATGGCGCAGAAAATTAATTTATAGACACTATCGTTGATATCGGAATAAAGTAAAGGAAATATATGCCACTACGAAGAAGATGGAGCCGCTCACACCAACCGAACACGCAAATTATAGACAGGCCACAATGTGTTGTTATTGCTACACGTCATTTACTCCTGAAAATGACAGAGTTAGGGATCATGGCCATTTTACCGGCAAGTACATCGGGACTGCATGCAACAGCTGCCATTTGCTTCGCCGCCGCACAAATAAACTTGTTGTATTATGCCATAACCTGAGCTATGAAGAAAATTTTACTATCTAGAATTTGAGGTTTGACAACAAATAAATATACATTATTCCACAAACAAAAGAATTTTTTTTATTATTTTCGAAGTAGCTGCGTGACCGATTTTCGGTGCAGGTCGTTGATACTTTTCGTTTTATGGTCCACAACTGGCATTCTTGGCCAAGTAATTACCAACTTAAAAATTCACAAATATGAAGAATTTCTTCAATATCAACAAACTAACACTTTTCACGCGAAAAGGTGTGTTTCCTTACAATTATATAGACAGCTCAGATAAGTTGAATAAGCAGTTGTTGCCCCCACAAGATACCTTTTACAACAAGCTGAAAATCTCTGGAATCACCGAGGATGATTATGCTCGGACCCAGACATTATGGGAAGCATTCGGATGCACTTCATTAGGGGAATACAGCGATATGAACCCCAAGACAGATGTCCTCCTAGTTGATGTTTTCGAGAACATTAGGGGCGTGTGCATTTCCACATGCAAGCTCGATTAAGCTCACTTTGTCAGCACCCCAGGGTTCGCTTTTGATGCCATGCTTCAGATGACGGGGGTATAACTCGAACTAATGAGCGACTGCGATATGAACATGTTTATCGAGGAAGTCATCCGTGATGTTGTGGCCCATTGCATCAAACGACATGCAGTAGCAAGCAATATCTATCCGCCAGAAATATACGATCCAAGCCAGCCGATGAGATACCTGCAGTACCTCGACGCAAATAACTTGTACGGCTGGGCAATGAGTTTATGGGTTCCAGTATGCAATTTTTAGTGGGCCGAGAGAATAAAATCCTAGATTACATGCCCATGCCAGACGATGGTAATGCTGGCTATATTTTCGAAGTCGACATATTATATCCCACAGACCTGCATGAAGACCACAAATATTTCCCTTTCATACCTGTCAACCAGCGTCCCCCTGGCTACAAGCATCTGAAACTGATGACTATTCTCGCAAATAAAAATAACTATATCATCCACTACCGCAACCTGAAACAAGCTGTATCGCATGGATTAAAGGTAAGGAAAATATATCGTGTTCTAGAACTCGAACGTCCCTGGATGAAACCTTACATCGAGCTCAACACATCTCAACATCAAGCTACTCAAAACGATTTGAAAAATAATTATTTTAATTAGCAAATAACAGTAGTTTGGAAAAATTATGGAAAAAAATTAATATCAGAGCTGCCATTAGCAATAGCTCTGTGGTGGCACATTGAAATTTTTTTAAAAACCATTACAGCATTCAATAATTAAAATAATTTTATAAATACCGTAAATAAATTATTAAGTATATTTTATTATATTGATTGGAATATTATTTTGTCAGATCATTTTCTCCTCATTCAGAACATGTTTAAACTTTAAGAGAACATATTTATTCATATTTTAAAAAAAATGTGGAGGGCAAAATAAATAATTCACGCAAATAAATATTATTCATACACTATTTCTTTACTACACAGTAAATAAACAGAACATTTATACCTTTTTAAAAAAGTTTATATAGATGTTATTGTCTCTGGTGAAGAAAAAAATTTACTTATGTTGCGCTATTTTAGAACAATGTCACATGCAAGGCTAAACAGTTCGCGAAAGATGGCAAGCATCAACTTCTTGAGAAGTGTCGCACAAGTCGTAGTGATGTCCATTGGTCCCCGATTGGTCATCCACCCCATTATTGTCACACTGCAAATCTTTCCCTTCTTTAACAGTCGGCTCTACAAGTTGTGCCTTGCCAATGGTGGGACCACTGTCAAAAGGAGGTCCGGTGGTGGTGGATCCCGCATCCACAGCTCCAGGAAAACATGCTGCCGGGCCGCGACGACGTGTGGATGTAGGTCTGTTTCCTAAGTTTGAGGCAGAACCATCCATGGCAGGTACTGACACGAGTGCCTGTCGCCAACGTTTCACTCTCTGACGTCTGGTGTCGTCTGGGTGGATGCGTTCCTCTTGGACTTAGGTTACTGCAAGCAGACCGATGATTTATGCCCTGACAGCTCCACTGTATAGTCTGGCATATGGATCGCAGTGTGAGTCTGGGTTACTGGTTAGAAGTTGGTCCACGGTGCAGCGCAGATGTGTCTGCAGCGTCTTGTAGAACACAACACAGGCCGATACTCTTGGACAAACCACTTGAATCGGCATTGGTTTCTAGACAATTGGAAAATGTGCAAATCGCCAATGCTACATGCTGCCGCCATCGCAGCTATCGGTGCAGGAGTGCATACATCTATCTTATACAAAGAAATGATATCCCATGCTACTAAAGTTAGGCTTGGCACTTGCATAAATGTTCGTACGACAGAATTGAGTCATGGGGACGATCAGACCTCTAGGCAGAGACTAAATGTGCGCACTGATTTTTCCCATCTTTAATATACTATGGATGTAGATCAGATAGGCAACCACATGAAAACTAAAATTCTCTTATATTTCAGGTGACTTCATGTCTAGTATTAGGCAGCCGATTCCTAGCCCAAAGACGAAACATTGAAGATTACAGTACATCCTGATACAAACTGATGCATGAAGCGGCCACCATTCGTTTTACATATTCATGTCCAGTATGACATAGAGAGGTTTTCCCATGCTTGAAGATGTCTTCACGACCCAGTGGTTTCGTATGGCAGATGATAGGACCGGGAAATAAACCAAACTTCAGCTCCTGAAGGTTATTTCGATGATTTTTTAATTCTTTACATAGTTAAGTAGCTTCATGCATTCGTGGGTGCTCAGAGTCATGTGGAGGACAAACCATAATTTGTTGGTTATGGTTACCGCGATGGTCTGACGGTTTTCTCCAGCTCCCAACACAACATCGAGGTTCGAGGTGGTTATCAATATCACCTGGGCTTGCTTGGCTTCTATAATTATCGTCCTATAATCCAGTAACATCGATAGTGGCATGTTCACCTCGATCTTGCCTTCCGTGAAGATGGGAACTTTGTCGTCATCTTAAATTCCCGAATACCATTTTTACCATGTCGAAATTGTTAGGGATGAGCGAGAGGTAGTTTTTTTATGGTGGTGGTTATGCCCACTTCCTGCATTTCGTCAATAGTAACACCATTCCGTTCGCACATTACTCGCTCGAAGAGGTGAAGTATACCATTGTGAATGAATATGGCGGTGGTGGGGTGGGTCCCGTCCTCTTTTGTGAGCATACCTTGGATGCGCAGGAATGATTGCGAAGGCAGGGTGTAAATATCTTGATATTGTATCGGAATTCGAACCTTTCGCCCGAAGGTGTAGGGGCCGGTCAGATACGACTGATAGCAATACAATTCAAACTTGTCAATTCTGTCGTCAAATTCTGTTCACTGGGTCACATTCAATATGTTATCAATATGTCACATATTCAACATCTTTCGTGCCTATTGAATTTAAACCCTAGGCTGCATAGAAACTTCTAGTTGGCATGTGTTAGCAGTCTGGTATCTCGAGCTCTACTGGTCGCAGGGTTGGTGTTGTGGTCGACTTTATGCATGGTTCGTCTCGCGAAATTTAATGCCACTATTTAAAGTGCAAGTGCAGATTAATTTTTTCGTTTCTTAAATTTATCTGCTCATTGTCCTGTTCAACAATCAACTCAACCTCTTCGTGTGCGCTTTTCGTGATCACGGGACTGTAAATGATACTTTTCAGAACTGGACCAATTTATAGCCTGGTGGGACCATCGGTGCGAACTCGTGCAGTTTATTGCTGATTTTAGCTTTGACGTAGAGCCGCTCGCCAAATGAAATTTTATTCATATCACGTTCACTGGAAATAAGTTTACATGCTGTGACGATTCGTAGATTTTCCCAGCATTGTAGATTCACAACTCGAACACTAGCATGGGTGCGATGGTATCTGGTTCTGTGAAATCAACATCGGCACTGCAAAATATTTTGCTTTCAGCATGTGTGTGTTACCATGCTGTTCGAATGTCACATCTAATGGTACAGATTTCTTGTTGGAATTAGCGATGTACTTCAGTTTTTGTGCTCCAGTGGGAATGCTTATTTCCTTCACTTCTCCTGCCAATACATACCAGAATGTTGAATTCATATTTTCCTCAATTTTGGAAATGGAGATGTAAGTCTGAAACTTAAAATCTATCGGTCCGATGGCCCACTAACCATCAAGCTCCAAGGGCGGGTAAAACGTTGCCCTCGACTCGTATGTCTTACCACTTAGACTAATGGTCACAGATATACTGACCAAAGACTAAATGTGTGAATGCCTTTTATGTAAAAAAAACACTAATTCGAATGTGATTTTTTTTTATTCAGCTGTACCAGAAAACGAAGACACAAGAGTCCACTGTTCCATGTGTTCAGCATTTGCTCTATATCATGGTTGTAAGTCAGTTTGCAATTTTTAAGATACCATCGCAATTCCGGTGGACACCAATTACTGAAACTGTCATAGTATACCGCATATTTGTCACATTTGACATAAGTTAGCCAGTGCGTACAAGACCCGGCTGTCGTGCCCAGGTTCATACAGAACATTCGTCATGATTGGGTTTAGTGGACGAAATATCTCGCATGAACACACTGCGAAAAAAAAGGTATCTTTACTTTGCATGCCATCAATTCCAAATTCACATTCGTGAGTGGTCATTTCAGTATAGATTACATTAGCCCCTCTTTATGCTGCGATGCTTTTTCTTTCTTACACCTCCTCCTCGTTAGGGTCATCGTATGTTAAGTCCTTGGCCTTTTTTTACCCATGGCGACAGCTTCCAGTTTACAGTTGTGGCAACGGTTTTCCTGCATCTGCTTACATTCGTTCGAGTCTCGTTTCACCGTGATAACAATATTCGTTATGGCCGTGGCGATACTGCCAGGGCACCGATTGCAGGCATCATGGTATCATAGGCTTTACATAACATAAATTATCCCTCCACCAATACCAATCAATAATATTCGCCCATTTGCTTTTAAATTGGGACCTTAATACATATCATGTCAATATTGGACACCATAGCAAGCGCTAGGTATTTATTTTTTAGCATTTACCACCAGATAAATCTAATGTCATCCATTTCCAATTTTTTTTGGCAACTCCAAACATAAAGTATTTACTGATAATATTTTAATCGTGAAAATCTAAAAAAAGAAAAATTGGAAATTCTAAAAATCAAGGTATGTACAACATTAAACTTACACTCATCCCACCTGACTCACCTCACTACCTCCCCTCCCACACCTCACCAATCATAAAAATTGGAAAAATTACAAATATCTAACGAAAGTAAAAAAATCGAGAACATAAAAAAGTTGAGAAAAATTACAAAAACCCAAAGGAACTAACAGAAAATTACGAAAAAAATTTTATCACTGACTCAGACACCCGTTTTGAATGTTAGTGAACTCTACCTTGACCCACATTACCTTGAACTCGGAAAATCAGAAAAAAAAGCGAAAAATTACAGAAAATATAAAAATCATTAACTGAAAAATTACATACCTAATACGAAAAAACAAGATTGATTTGTGTGACTTTTAAAGTTCGATTCTCGTAAAAATGACAGACAACATCCACTCCCTTTATATGCCATTCAGCAGACGTCTACCCCCACCTCTATATTTCATTTGCTATATTTAGCTGATAAACATTAAGAAACGACAGCGAATTATTGACTTTATGTAGCATATATAACCCTTCCCCCGCTGACAAAGACAACACACCTCTCGACGCTCATGTTCCCACGCCAATTACCTACCATAGTGCAGCCACCATAAACATTTACGCACGTCACCATCCATTCAACAGACTTCCCCCCAACACTCTATTACTACACCCACAATAACTCGCAATAGCCTGTCCCCTCGCCGTCCACCCTCGCCATCAACCAATCTCCCAATTATCTTCTCCTCTCCTTTTCCTAAACTTAACCCCAAACCGGTTCCTGAAGAGACGTAACCTTACCCATGACTGTCTCTTTACCAAGACCAATTACTTAAAAAATTGCTAGAGCATTGGTCAAGACAAACCCACCATGCCACCCAGCTATACAAATATCCATGAAAATCAATATTTAAAAAATCGACTAATATGAATGAGCAGACCAACTTACCAGTTGCGAAACATTCCCTTGAAAATCTTCCCCAGTTCATTCGTTCGCCTTATAGAACTCAGCCGATTTTTTAATCGACCCAAGTATGGTCCACTTAAGAGCCAAAAAAACTTGTACACCTGCCTAATATCGTGTAGGGCCCCCGCAAGCACGCAGAAGTGCCTCAAGACGACGTGGCTTGGGCTCCAATAATGTCTGAAGGTATGCAGAAGGCATTGAAATCTGCGCCAATTTGAGAAAGGGGTGCACATCTGTCATGTTTAATGATTCTCGTCAGTCGTCGTTTGTCCCGTTCGTTCACGATCTTTTCCGGCCGCAGCGATGTCGAAGACTTGATGTTTTACCGGATTCCTGATATTAACGGTACACTTGTGAAGTGGTTGTACGTGAAAATTCAAATTTTACCGCTACCTCGGAGATGCTATGTCCCATCTCTCGTGCGTAACATCACGTTTAAACTCACTTAAATCTTGATAACCTGCCATTGTAACAGCAGTAACCGATCTAACAACTTTGCCAGACGCTTGTCGTCTTATATAGGCGCGGCCGACCGCATCACGTTACTCTGATTGGTTTGCATACCTCTGTTATTTGCATACACACGCCTATACCAGTTTATTTGGCTCTTTAGTGTATAATACTTCAGATGTTACCATGGGCCCTCCTCCTTACACACACTAGCGTAAGTTTAATCTAAAACAGACTCTTGCAATTGATTGTCAACACCAATGAATTAATAAATCTTGCAGAGAAGCAGAACAGTCTCATTAAGAAATTAAGCTCACATTAGTGTGTATACATAAATTTAAGTTATTTACTTATTGTGCACAAATATTTCTCTACTTTTTTCATACATTCAATATTTAAATTTCTCAGATATTGGTAGATCATGGATAGTAGCCAACAGTCTGATCCTTCAATTCACTAACGTTAGAAGGTATCTAGTTAATGTGTGAGATATTTCCATCCTGTTGAAAAACGTTTAAATGTCTGAGTTTATCAACCAGTCGATTTAGGTCTTAACTAAAACTGCAGTCAGAATTCTCAGCGTCTTCTGCATTCTCAATTTCGCTCGTTGTGTCAAGTAAACGACCGATCTTGACGCCTTCGGCCTTCTTCACACCACATGTCGATAGAAACTAGCTTATGAAATGTGTGGGAACATGGAGAGAATCACCATTTTCTGATCAGATTCTTTACCTATACTCCCTTCATAGTCATTATCATCAATGCTGTCATCATGATCGTCTTTACCTCATGTTTCATCCTCAATATAAAGTTTACGTTGTCATCAACTACATACAAAATCATGCAAGAGTACCATCCACACAAGTCGATTCAACTGCAATCATTTCGTCTTTAGCATGAACTGTATCATCATTGTAGCCTGACGAATCAGTACCCATTGATGCAGTATGAGGTATTGGCATCACAACTTGTTGACTTCCAGTAGACGAACCCTTGCTGATCTCGATGGGTTCCTTCAATGCATCCAGGGATATGCAGCTGGGGATATGCCTGTCTCTATCAGTGATATATATAGGAGGGTAGCAGAACAGGATCTGTCGTCACCGCGTCCCTCAAATCTACCATAACGATATGAGTATCGTAGAGCCCGTTTTATATTCTACCGGTAATTGGCAGCATGGCAGCATGCAGATTGGTGACGAGTGGTGTTCAGCGACGAATCATGGTTCTGTCTGAATAAAGACGACTGACGAATTCGATTCTGGAGACGTCGTGACCAGCACCATGATCCGTGCTTCATTGTAGAGCGGCACACTATCCCAACAAGAGGTGTCATAGTATGGTGTGCCATTTGATACTTTTAAACTCCACTGGTGGTGAATGAAATAATTAATGTTAATGTGATACATACGGCGAATTCTGTGACTATATGTGTTTCATCTCCTAGTGCAGCTTGAAACCCCCATTTTCAAGCAGGTTAATTCCCATCCTCACACAGAATGGATATCTCTGAACTGCCTTCGTGATGTCAAAATGCTTTCATGGACAGCAATGTTTCATTAGACCTCTCACCTTTCGAGAATTTTTGGGACCAGATTGGGCAGCATTATCAGCCAGTGGCATCCGCGGCATATTTGGAGGGTCAGTTGCACCAGCTGTCGCAGGATCTTCCGCAGGAGAACATAAAATGTATATTTGCCTCCATGCCCGACCATATCGTTGTCTGTCTCCATGCAAGGAAAGGTCCAGCACCAAAATAAATGCATCCTGCAAGTGTTGGTAACCTGCAATACGATATTTGGGTGTTAAATTTTTTTATTATTTCTTTATACATTTAACAATATACTGTGTTTGTACCCACTTATGTGTCCCTGCGATATCACCTTCAGGGTGAAAAATTATTTTGCAAATGAGTATATCTATAAACGTCTATACACATTCTTTTGAAAAATAATGTATTACCCTGATATATATAATCCCACAATAAAAACATATTGCATATACTATATGCTGTATTAAGCATATATCTTGAGTAATCGCTATATAAAAATTTATCCAAAACACAAATGAAAAATAAATATATTGCCATCTAAAAATCATAAATAAGATTTGCGAAGTCTCTTCAGATCCCGTCTCCAGGCTGTAGATCACGTAGTACATACGTCTTGAATATGCACTGAGATGTCACCACAGGATTAGATTACAAAAAAACATGACATATCCAACAGGTAAACAATGAATTCGCTTAGCTTGCATAATATGGGTGAAGTTGACGACACAGAACAAAAAAACATTAGACTGGCGATGTCGGAAGCAGAACACAACGAGCAGGCACTTGGTCTGACTCAAGATGACACACAAATAAAAGCTTGAATCCTGGCACTCCAGTGCAGATGCCATACTGGAAGCTCACCGCCGGTTTCGTCGTTAATCCTTAGCTCTCACAAGTAGACAGTTAGCAAATCCATGTTATCAGTGTACTTAACCCTAGGCTAGACTTTAGCATTTTACACCGGAAAGCCGAAAAAACTGGTATAGGCGTGAATATGAAAATAACAGAGGTATGGAACCAATCAGAGTAACGCGATGCGGTCGGTTGCGCCTATATAAGAAAACAAGCGTCTCGCAAAGTTGCTAGATCGGTTACTGCTGCTACAATAGCAGATTATCAAGATTTAAGTGAGTTTGAACGTGGTGTTATAGGCGGTGCACGAGAGATGGGACATAACATCTCCGAGGTAGCGATAAAATTTGGATTTTCGCGTACGACTGTATCGATATTCACGAGTGTATCGTGAAAATCGGGAATCCGGTAAAACATCGAATCTTCGACATCGCTGCGGCCGGAAAAAGATCGTGAACGAATGGGACAAAAGACGACTAACGAGCATAATTAAACGTGACAGATGTGCAACCATTTCTCAAATTGGCACAGATTTCAATGATATGGGCTTTCGGAGCCGAAGGCCCACTCGTGTACCGTTGTTGACTGCAGGACACAAAGCTTTACACCTCTCCTGGGCCCACCAACACCATCATTGGACTTTTGATGACAGGAAACACTTTGGCTGGTCTGACGAGTCTCGTTTCCAAATGTATCGGGCGGATGGACGTGTACAGGTATGGATACATCCTAATTAATCCATGGACCCTAAATGTCAACAAGGAACTNGTATCGGGCGGATGGACGTGTACAGGTATGGATACATCCTAATTAATCCATGGACCCTAAATGTCAACAAGGAACTTTTCAAGCTGGTAGAGGCTCTGTCATGGTATGGGGCGTGTGCAGTTGGCGTGAAATGGGACCCCTGATACGTCCAGANTTCAAGCTGGTAGAGGCTCTGTCATGGTATGGGGCGTGTGCAGTTGGCGTGAAATGGGACCCCTGATACGTCCAGATACACCTCAGACAGGTGACAGATACGTAAACATCCTGTCCGATCACCTGCACCCAATGTTCCTTGTTCATTCAGACGGGCGTGGATAATTCCAGCAGGAAAATGCGACACCTCACACGTCGATAGTTGCTGCCGAGTGGCTCCAGGAACACTCTTCTGTCTTTAGACACTTCCATTAGCCACCTAAATCACCAGGCATGAACATTATTGAGCATATCTGGGATGCCCTGCAAGGTGCTGTTCAGAAGAGATATCCACCGCATCGTACTCCTATGGATTTGTGGACTGCCCTGCAGGATTCATGTTGTGAATTGCCTCCTGCATACCTTCAGACATTAATCGTGTCCATGCCACGTCGTCGTCATGCGGCACTTCTGCGAGCTCGCGAGGGCCGATATTAGACAGGTGTACCAATTTTTTTGGCTCTTCAGTGTCCAAAGCGGCCAAAACACCAACCACACTACTGCAGTGAATAGCTACATTCAAATATTACGAATAACATTCTGATCAGTTAGTTAACATGGTGCTTAAGTTATTGTTGTCAACATCGCACAAAATTCTTGTCATACATAGTACACTGGCATTACATTGTTTTTGAACATTCAACTTCAGTTGCCAGAGATCATGAATTATAGTTTTTCTTTAATGCTGCTCTCAGGAGGGCAAGCTATCTAGAATTATCTGCCAGCTGGCACAACACAGTCATTACTCCATGCAAAAGCAAGCGGTCTTCATGACACCTCCTTGAAAAGAAAAACATTTTCACGGNCACAACACAGTCATTACTCCATGCAAAAGCAAGCGGTCTTCATGACACCTCCTTGAAAAGAAAAACATTTTCACGGTGCATTTAAAAGCTCTTATAGGGTAGGGTGGGTCTATTCCGATCAATTACAATCTTTTTGTACATTAGATCACTGGCATTAAAAAAATCAAACACATTAAAAACTTTACTACATCATAAACTAATAACATATTAATTTAAATGTTTGTATTCAAATTATATTAATTTGGTAATGAGGATCATAGATTATTCACCAAATTGGAGGGGTAATTCCGATAATGAAAGGTGCAAATTCGATCACTGTAGGGCAAATAGTTTCGCACACATTTACTACATACTAACTTTTTCTTCCTTTGGCACCTATTCAAATNCACAACACAGTCATTACTCCATGCAAAAGCAAGCGGTCTTCATGACACCTCCTTGAAAAGAAAAACATTTTCACGATGCATTTAAAAGCTCTTATAGGGTAGGGTGGGTCTATTCCGATCAATTACAATCTTTTTGTACATTAGATCACTGGCATTAAAAAAATCAAACACATTAAAAACTTTACTACATCATAAACTAATAACATATTAATTAAAATGTTTGTATTCAAATTATATTAATTTAGTAATGAGGATCATAGATTATTCACCAAATTGGAGGGGTAATTCCGATAATGAAAGGTGCAAATCCGATCACTGTAGGGCAAATAGTTTCGCACACATTTACTACATACTAACTTTTTCTTCCTTTGGCACCTATTCAAATNCGATCACTGTAGGGCAAATAGTTTCGCACACATTTACTACATACTAACTTTTTCTTCCTTTGGCACCTATTCAAATTTCATGGTTCCAGATTCCACATTTCTGGCACTTGATCCAATCCCCTCTGTTAGCTGATTTGCTAAATTTTCATCTGCAAAATCCACATGGTAGATCATTCTGTTCTTTCACCTCATTATTTTCTTCTACACTTTAGTAGAATTACTTTTCAGCAAACACTTTGTGTCTCTTCATTGCACCTAGTATCTGATTTTTTCCTGTAAATATATTATGCTTTTCGGCATTTATCTTGATATTTTCTTCCGATGCAAAATGTCAAGCTCTCTGGTTATTTATTGTTTGCTTTGGTTTGGTAGGATTTCCGGATTATTTGCATGGGGTCAGTGAGAGTTCACTGAATTGAGAATTTTTCTGTTTGGTGGGAGACATGGCAGAAACAGCAGGCATGGCCAGAGTAGACAAATTTTGAGAACTTGGGCGACCAATGGATCCTTTGGGCGTGGAAGGATTATAACCTGAGTTACTGTCAATGTTGACTGGGGGCACTCATGAGAAAGAGCACAAGAAGGCTTAGTTGTGTGTATGTTAGGAGCATTTACTTTTGAGAATGGTGGCATTTCCTTGGGATACAGCTTTGTTCCAAGCAGGTCTAAACATTTTTCCAAAGTCAGATTTTTTAATTGATTATGTGGAGTGGTTGTGAATGAATGTAGTTGCTTCTTGATGATATAAAGTTTTTAATGGTTTGAATAATGTGTGGTCGAAGAGTTGAAGAACATGAGTCGTGTGGGGTCGCAAACAGAAACGTCCAATTCATTGTCTCTACAAAAATTTAGACATTTCGTTTAACAGTGCGATGCATGGCCATCGAAAATAAGCAGGCATTTACCTGCAAGTCAGTGTTCCTGGAAATCTTGTTACCATTTGAGAAACAAGTCCTCATTGATGTTGCCAGATTCTCATATAACTGCTACAGAGTCAGATGGTAAATTCTCCGTTAAAAATCACGAATGTTGGAGTTTACACAACACTAGCCCTGAAACCGACCCCTACTGACACATTTTCAATACGCTCTACACTGGTCAGCTTGATAACTTCTATTTGACATTTCTCACAAACTCTGTTGTTTAAAGGAAACCCTGATTAACACACATTGAAAATTATCTCTGGCTTCTCACTGAGACATAATTCAACTTTTAAATGTCTATAAAGTTCACAGAAATCGCTTAAGTCTTTTTCATTCATTGCAGATGCTCTCATCTTCGATGCACCTTCAGGTTTTCTAAAACGAGTTGAGTATACCTGGCCTTGAACTTAGCAAACCAATTCTTAGCAGCCAATTTTTCAGAATTATTCCAAGGAACTTTGAGAGCTTTCATTTCCGCGTACATGTATACAGCATTTCTTTCCTGAATTGCAGTCAAACCGAAGCCTCTTTTAGACAATGCAGAAGGACGACCTACTTATGATTTAAATACTTTCTCCATGTCGTCTAATAACGGTTTCACCTTCACTTACTGATTTATGTTTTTCAATGTTGTAAATTGTATGTTATATAAGCCAGCAACTGATATGATGGTTGTTTCTCCACGGAGGATGGTGCTTGTAGCCTGGGGCATCGACTCCTCAGACCACTGAATGGTGGTGTTTTTTCTTTTGTAATTTCTCACCACCTTAATAATTTGTATACGAAAAACGAGATGTATTTGGTTTTTACAATGCAGAGAGTAACGTTCGTATATACTGTACATAATCAATATTAAATAACACAAAGAAAGAGTAGTCTGATATAACTCATAATATATAAGGTATTTGGCATACAGTATAGTATTAATAGTAAATTCAGAATTATCCCCCTTTGTCTCGAAAGGGTGCGAACTTATAACATTCACATAAATGACTTGTTAATGTGCGGTCAATTAGATTATATACAAAACTACTAGAAAGGGTGGACGATAATAACAATGTCAACGTTCGTGCATCATAGATTTATTGCAAACATATTAATATAATGTTAATTTCTTTCTCGGGGTGTATGGCAGTGGCACAATAATAAACAATTATACATAATAAATGAAGGCGATAACAATATGAAAAGAATGAAGTAGTCAAATGTTAATCACAATCCATTGGGTGTCAGTTATAATGTTTATTATTAGTATTTAGGTGACAGAGATGGCAGCATGATATCAGGCGTGAGAAGTGTGAAACGTGTGACGGATTTGATTTTCTTTTGATGGTTTTTTATTTTCACGGCTACGTGTATAGCTAAGAAGCTCCTTGCAGGGACCGGATATTGTTATATTCTGCGATAATTAATATTATGCAGTAGTTCTCAGTATAGCACGCTGTTTGGGTCAAGTAGTTTTATTACTTTTATTAATTTCCCAGAGTATTTGTATCGTCCCACGTTACCGCCAGCAACGGAGCGACAGGTGGTGCATGTATCTACTCGTAACGTCATGCAGGATCGAGTCGTCTCATGCGAACCTAGTCCGAACCTGGGATCGTAAGCATCGACTACTGAGATTCCGTGCATTACAGCGCACATCACTACAGCTTATTAAAGCAGTGAAAAATGTAGAGAATTTGGGTATTTACAATTACAATGAATCTGTGATTTTACTTTTTGTAAGTGAAAATAGACACACACTGTGGTGAAATTCATATTCAGTAATCTTTGTAAATTTACTTGCCGTGGAGGAAAAATACTCGTATGTTACATTTTATTTTATGCCACATAGAGGTAGTTTTACGCCATTCTATGTAAAATTAGTTGTACGGTGTAGATGTTATTTGACTTATTTGGAATATAAATTTGTTTGGACGAAGAATAAGAAAAATGTTGACATTCGAGTATATTTAGGTGTAAAATTACACCGATTTCAGAGGAAACACAGCTGCCACATACATTATGTGTAAAATTACACAGTTTATAGCAGTGAATTTGAAGCATTTAATTCACGAACAAAATCATTGCTTCCAAGATTTATCAACTCGATGCAGTTGTTATTGATGATACTTACCACACGATATGAGTCATGAAAAATTGGAAGTAGTTTACTGGTGATGAAGTCTGCCTGACTACTGATATTGTGATAATGAACAAGGACTAGTTCACTTGGCTTCAAATCATGTTCACTAATATTTATTCAAGCTATCATATGCTGATAAGCAGCTCGGAAATGACGTTATTTCACAAGCTGCCTTATCTATGGAAGCACATTTTCTGATCTTCCTCTTCAGCATTTTCTATGTCTAGTTCAGGATTTTCCTGTTGTTCAGTTGGGTGACAAATCAGCGGTTCGGACAGTACCCATCGAAGTGTCTGAAATGGTGTATGGTAGCTGGATATATGAATGCCATTATTGTGCAGGTACTTAATTTAAAGTAAATGTTTGTGCTATCTCTGCTGTTTATCATGATAAACATCCACAGTATGCATCCTAGTTCTCTCATAAAATGCTCGGTCGTGTCAGACTGAGGATAGACAAAGGGCTTGATAGCATAGTTCCAGGCTTCTTCAGGCCAGATGACCAAACTCTTGATGTTAATTGCGTTATTTTGCCAGTCACAATTATTTTAAAAATGCCCATGTCCTGAACAGAGTTTGCACTTCTGTAGTGAAGCTTTAGCAGTCGCATGTCAAAGTTAAGACAGTTGTCCATAACTTCCCTTTAAAAGGTACTAACCANCTGTAGTGAAGCTTTAGCAGTCGCATGTCAAAGTTAAGACAGTTGTCCATAACTTCCCTTTAAAAGGTACTAACCTGGAAAATATATAGTGTCAAGAATAATTTTAGAGGCGTGTTACCATGCAGTAATTTTGATAATATAAAATTCTTTCTAGTTAAATGGTAAACTGGCAGAAAAAAAATTCTAAATAATAGTTTTCTGTATAACAGTGGCGGAGGTAGACGTTACTTCCTTAGCCTGCAGGTGTGTAATGTTAAGATAATGGTTGCATCGCGGACGGCTGCAAAATAGAGTTGGCTTGGGAGGACCAGGGGAGTTTCATCTTCCCTGCCTCACCCCTCCAGCAACCACAAAGAGCCCCCCGGCTGCCCTCCGCCTACCATCGGCCAAACCTTGGTAATTCGGAGGCTCTCCTTGCTTCGGCCGCTGAATGCGGTCCGAAATATATGAAGGCAATCAGTTGGTTTCGTGCACGACTCTAAATTACGGCCAGCGAGAGAGCTTTTAGTCCTGGTTGCGAAGGTAGGAGATGCAATACGAGAAACCTAGAAGGATGTGGAGCGGGGAAGCGGCGCAAAGGGGATTGGAGAGTGGTGGAAGATAGAGATGTGAAAATCCTTTGCTGTAATTTGTCGGCGAGTGGGATAAGCTGTTAGAGTAGGGAAAGAGGGGGAAAGGAGGAGGGCTTCTCTAATTTCTTGCACCGCTATCGACAGCTCTGGGAAGTTATAAAGGCATCGCTTCGAGCACCCACCATATGGCCGCCTCTTAAAGGTCAGGATTTCGCAGGCTATGACGTCGTGGAAATCCTTCTTTTTGCTGCCGGAATACTATCATAGTTTGGTTTAAACCAGTTGGAATATTACGTCACTCGTCATCTCATAAAGCCCAATTTTGTCATGATATACTCTCTTGGTCCTAGGATAAACGTTGAGCGAAGTATAATTTACTTAATATAATTCCATAGATCGTTACAGTAACTACTGCTAACATTTCGTGATAAGTATTTGAAAGAGAGTGGTGGTCTATAATATAGTAATTGCAGTTTCAGAGGTATTAGAAAGTTCTCAAAAAAGTTTAAAACGAAATGTAGTTACAGGAGGTCACGATTTTATTCGTACACAGCCACAAACATTATAAAATAATATTTTTTTTCCAGAAGTTATTACATTTATTATATGGATGTTTTGTATGTAACATATAGAGCAAAATGTAAAAACCTAGTGCACAAAACATTTCTTTCCAAAATAAGTCTCTGAGAAAAAAAAGAAGAGCTATTTGTAAAACCAAATGAAAGTCACATTGATATCTATACAGTAGTACACTAGTCGTTTGATGGCCTTCATTCTAACGTAAACACCTGTGGGATGCGTGTGCGTATAGTTCGTTGTTCCAGTTCGGCATGAAACTTGCAGTGTTTTCAAGCTAAAAGAGATTATTGTACATCAGTGCTTAGATGATTCTGCCTATATAAAATAAGACAAGTTGTAAGAAATAGTAATGTAATAGTTCATTATGTTGTAAATAAATTAAACAATCAAATATGTGTTAAGAACATAACCAGAACATCTAAACAAGAACGTCTGAGTCACTGGGAAGAACGACTTATTTTGCTGTGAATAAAATCTAGCCCACGCATAAGAGATCTTAACTAAGAACCAAACTGGAAATTGCCACGGGTAGTGAAATGTGTTCTGAAACAGTTCACCGGGTATTGTGTAGGAACGGCGATAATCGCAGGGTAGCAAGGACGAGGTCCTACGTCAGTAAGAAGACGCGTCTTTGCAAGACTACTCTTCGTTAAAAAGTACCTAAATAAAAATCAGTAGATTTGGAACAATGCCATCTGGTAAGATGAGAGTAGTATCAGTGATTTTTTTTTTGCTCGGATGGATCGAAGCTTATAAAAAATATTATTTTACCAACATACTTCTCACAGTTAAACATGAGGGAAGCTCAGTTATGGTTCGCGGGTGTATATCTAAGAAAAAGGGTAAGAATTATTAAATTTATTGATGGTAAAATTGACCAGATTGTGTATAATGAATGACATCCTAAAAAATAATGTCATGAAAAGTGCAGAAAAGTTAAGAATTCTAACTTCGTTCACTTTTCAAAATGACAGCGACCCGAATCATACAGATGGCCTTAACAATGAATGGTTAAGTAAGAACATTAAATTAACTGTAAACTCATGTTCAGTCTCTCAACCTCAACGGCATTGAACTTCTTTGGGTATTTTTTAAGTTTTAAGAACTCAAGAGAATTGTCTCTTCCAAGGAAGAGTGGAACACGGTAGTGATTGAAGAATAGTAGGACTACAGGACCAGCCATGAAAAAAGTGGAAGGCTTGTAAAATACATGCATCGCAGATGTAAAGCAGTTATGAAAGCCAAAGGCTACTCCTTAAGACATCATAACTTACGTTTTGTGAGTTTCATTAATTTGTGTCATGAAAAAAAACCATGTGACATGAAAAAGTGAAATATCCCTGGTTTTCTTTAGTATTTTGTGTTTAATTTTTGTAGAAAATATTTACTTATTTATTACAAATAAACAAATGACCGGGATATTTTTTGTTTAACGGAAGATACGGAAAATTAATTTCAATATCATAACCATAGCGACATTTTCCTAAAATTGAAGTAAATGTATAAAAACGTCACATACTTAATATTCTGTGCATTTACCGATATTAACGCATGCTACAAAAACTGAACAAGAAATCAGTACCACCATGAAGATGATACGATGGTTGCGTGCTAGACTAATAGTTTGATACTAACAGAACAAGACAGAGACGGAAATAAATTTGGGAGTTATTTTTCAATAATCAGAAACCAAACAGCTGTTTAAACGATAACAATACCGGGATGTGGCCAAGAATTTCCAAAATGACACATTTCCATACAGAAAAAAAACTTATTTTCTTTCAGAAATTTTATTAAAAAGCATGGACCATTACGACTGGTTAAAAAAATTAATTACCAACAAGCATGGTAAATGCATTTGCCTGAAACCAACTAACTCTTGGTAAATAATATTAAAATGAGCCAATTTACTGCTCATAGAATTATAAATCCTTAAAGATATTGTCATAAATTTCACACATTTCATTAAAAAGCATATAATATAATGACAGGTAGCCTCAAAAGGAAATTACGATATAAGATGTGATATAATAACAATGGTGAATACTGATACTTGAAATAATTTACGATCAATGCTTGGTACAAACGATTGAGCATAGCCAATTTATTTTTCAGAAAATCATATAACAAATTTACATACTGACACTACATATTTCGTTAAATCCGAATTCCTGGAAAGTACTTACGATGAAATGTGTTGTTAGAAGTGTCAAATACAAATACGTAAAAATTGGGTAATTTTGTTTGCCCCAAAATTATAACAGGTTGTTGATCGGTTAGTAAAGAGATAGCTTGATACCAAGAAAAAATTTAGTTAAAGGAAATATTACCTTAATATACATTGCACAGTAGCTACACTCTCTTGTATGAAATTACATTATGAATAGCTGTGTTGACTGCCAAACTTATAAATGCTGGGAAATAATCACTACCGCAAGAGAAACGAGCATTAACACCAAATAGGCACGGCACAGCTATCCTCGAAGTCAGTGATTGCTGTATTCTTGCGCCACTATACAACTAGTAAGAATAATCGTCGCCGAAATGGCAGTAAAAATGTAAAAGTTTGAAGGTTGAACATCACAAGCAACGGGCAACAAATAACAAACCTCGCATTCAAAGAATGAAGCGAGAGTAAGCTCAGGCAGACAACTGAACCACTGGACTAACAGGAATGGCTATGCAATCACATATCGATGTGTTGACATTGATTCCAACATGTCAACTAGTCCCCCTAGACCTCCACATTGGTGTCCACGTCGGATGTCATGACAATGACCTTGACCTCATTTACAATAAACACAAACATTGAAAAAGAATTACAAAAAATTATAAAATAATTTAAAATCACGAAAAAAGGTGTACATGTATGGGTATGGGAGCAAAAATGTTGGATGTTCTTAAAAAGTTCATGACTTTGACTTTAACCCCCTTAAAAATGAACCCAAAAATTAAACAAATATTTCCAAATATTATTACAATATCGGGAAAAAAATTCTATAATAATTTTATAAAATTTAGTATTAAACATTTCAATTCTGGTCATCTACGTCCATGATTGTTTTATATTCACAGTTTATTCAAAATTGAAAATCTTTAATATTTCCAATGTATAACTACATTGACCATGTTGTATATCGTGTCAACCATATTTTACATGCTAACCTAGACCTCAATGACCCTAAGCTTCGGAAATGAGATAAATTGCCAGAAAATCGCAACAACTTAAAAAATATATTTTTAAAATAATTTTAGTATTTTTTTTATGAAATTAATAAACTCCAGTTGACTATTCGGCCATATGTGATAACATAAGTGGTGTATGCTAAATCAAAAGTATATAATACTAATTCATTAATTTATTGTCATTTAATAGTATACCCACATCGATTGATATTTCGTTCTCGACAAGACAGTATGCCACATTAAACTCTAAGCTCTTTAAAAGTATAGCTGATAACCATTATGCAACTATTAGAGGGATGCCAATAAATGTGGAATATAGATAATACTGCTGACCTTGAAAAAAACTATATGATGTGGTTGACCCTAATCTCTGCCATAAAAACAGTTGATCGTCATTTTGCAACCACTGGAGGTAGAGCCCCAAAATTCCGGTATATCATAATAATCGCTACCTAGAAATACGATTTAACTCCAAGCACATTTATAAGCATAGTTGGCTCTCATTTCGTAACCATTTGAGATAAACCGTTTTTTGTCTATGTTGAAATATTTAAAGTATAACGTCGGCATTAAACGAGACGCTCTCAAAGTGAAACATTGATTATAGACAGAGATAACTGTTTAAGTGGAGAGAGAGATAACGAGGGGGGGGGGAGAAAGGAGGAAACACAACTGTTCAAAGGGAAGTAAGTAATTTTTAAGTATGGGAATCAAAATGCCATTTATTACACCTTGTGCTCCTAACCAGCATTGCAGTGGGTAATTAACTTCCAACCATTTTAAAACAGAAATGGTCTTAGAGGTTAAAATTGAAACATGGGCAATCCGCATAAGAAATTTCCAAGAAATGCCATTCATGATGTTATTTTAACGTCAACAATCCATGTTATGAGATGTAACCTAACTGATTAATTTTGTTCCACTTTAATATTTGTAAGAAAAAAGAACGTTTACATTTCAATCTTATATAACTAGCTTAATTTATTTTGAAGCCATTATCCTCCATTGCCGTAGCTATATTCGGGATATTTTTTCATATAGGATCGAAAAGAAACGTGTTGTTTTCAAAGCTAAGAAAATAATTCTAACCTCTTGAACATTCCTAAAGTGTGCAAGGAGAGTGGCAGAAATAAGGGACTTTGCGAAGATAGTTGGGGAACTTTCCCAACTCAAATCGCGACAGCTAGCGTATTAGGGAGAAAGGTGAGATCCAGGACGCCGGTAGCTCCCCGAATGCGAGGTTCCGCCGGATCGGAGACCGATCCACACTCCTCGCCCCAATACTGCTACCATTTCAATACTTGATGTGGATTGGCTCGGATGTGAGAAACATGAGAAATTTGACTTCGAGTGGAGTGGATTGGACGGATCTTAACAAGCAGGTTTTGAAGACCTATTAGGGTGAAATATGGTGAGTATTGTGCAACTATTTCTGTTCACAGGACCATAAGAAATATAATTATCTATAAATATCGTATCATGTCCTCGGCACAAACACATCACAAAGACGGCCACCAAACAGCACACATAAAACTGTGGCCCGAAACAACAAATAAATGAAAGCCAAATGGACTTTACAAACTGACATAAGGACATTCGAAACGACTGTAAAGAAAATGCTGAACAGTAAGAGAAACTTGGGCACAACAAAATTGCATTAATGAAAGTTAAACAAGACAAGCCATACTTGCTGAAAAACACATTGAGACCAGAGGACATATCGAGATAACAAAACGCTTGTGGTTGTGTGGTATTACTTAATATTTGATTAATTTTCTTTCGACTTTTTTTTTATATTTTCAAAATAAAAATATATTTTAGATCATTTCATTACACTTTAAATATATTCTTGTTTGCGCAAAATAAAAAAAAAACCATTACTTGAACTCCCAAAAGAGAAATGAAGATTTTATAAATTCATTAATTTTAAGATTTCAATAAATGATTCCAAATAACGCCGGAGACGCATCTCTTACGCGTTTCATAAGATTTATTTACATGTCAATAATAAATCATATTGAATATAGTTTTCTATTTTTTTACTTTACGTGAGTTTAACATTATACAAAGAGTTCTTTAGTTTCTCGTACAAATGAAATACATAATCTGAGGGTTTGGTAGTCTTATCAAAAGGAGACAAATATTTCATGGGGACTTAGCTGTCTGGACGCTTCTATCGATCTAAGACAAGAAGTGGGAAACTTGTGGCATTAGTGCACTACTGGAATACCCGTGCACGTGCAACTTCACTATAAAAAACATAGTACCATGAAAATGAGTAAATATCGCGAATGAGTGTACGACGAAAATTTAGGGAGAAACCAAAACTGTACTCACCAAGAGGGGAGCAGAAGAAAAAGAAACCGAAAGAACACTGCATGGTGCTAAACCCTTGCAGCAATGCACATTTTAACACACACTACAAATAAATAAAAAAATACAACACTTCATTACCAGTTCTGACACAACAAAATTTATGGTCATCAAGTACTGCTAAATTCCGAAGAAAACAAACACGGGAGCAGGACGAGTGTGCGCTATACAGGGACTTCAGACAAAAGCCGATATGTGTCGCAGGCTGTCCAGAAGAAGCGCACAGAGGTGAGGGCAAATATCACGTGAACAGATAACCATTTTTTTGGTAAAATCACGCGTCAAGTGGCAGGGCTACGCCGGGGAAAATTTGCAAGAACTGCAGCAGCAGCGAGGTGAGTGAAAGACGTAGCCTCAAACGGCTACTGAAAGAATTTGCAACGCAGCATTGTACGTCCGGTTGGTAGAGAAACAATATCTCATGAACACGGTCTGCAGGCCAGACAGGCTTAAATACGTAGCTATGAAAGTACAGATCAAAAATGAATTAAAATGAAAGTTACCAGAAAAGTAAGTAAATGAAAAAATATTGATAAACAATGATTAAATAAACTGAAATACATAAATAAAACCTTACATATGATTTGATAAAGAAATACATAAAAAGTTTACCATGAAAAGTTATATCATAACACCGGACAAATCAAGATTCTTGAATTAATTTTAGATGCTCAAACAGATAATAAAAGCAAAATAATAGAATAACTTAAATATAAAATGAAAAAAAATTACAATTTATATTACTCGCAATCATTTTTACTGAATTGAAATACTGAAATGAGGTATTATAAATATTAAAAATAGTACTCTAGTAGTGACATCACAGTAAAAATAGTCGTGACGTATTTTAAAACGGCANAAAATAGTACTCTAGTAGTGACATCACAGTAAAAATAGTCGTGACGTATTTTAAAACGGCATGGTATGGAGCAGCGCCAGGTTGCGAGGGCGAGGGAAGCTGCAGATCCCCGAACAAACCCGCCGAACAGCAGCATTGTTCGGCACGGATGCCACGTCCGAAAATCCGGGAGCGAACCCACCGAGAAACGAATCCGGCCGCGGCCTCTAATTTGGCTTAAAATTTCTTATAGTCTTTCGACACTTTGAACAGTCAGCCTGGCCCGCATTACGATCATCGGATTATAAAGATTGGTAGGTATTACACCATGGCCCGGTAAGGTGGTTAAGTATACCTGGGATATGAATGATCGCTATGGGTTTAATAATATTTTACAATATTATGGAAATCAATAAAAAAAAGAAAGAAAGTTTAAATCTATAGAATTGTTTTTACTAAATGTCAGAGCAACAGTTTTACCGGAGTAATGTATTTCTGTAGAGCCATCTTTGATCCCGCAAATGTATGTTATTGCGGTAAAACATTTATGCTAAATAAAGGTACCAATATTGCAGAATACTTTATCACAATATTGGAAAAAAACTTTTATGTAGGTTTTTTTTTTTTCCTACTAAAGCAAAGTATTCTATTGACGTATTTGGACAGATTTTATGTACCAGAGTTTGTAAATGGCCTGCTGCCCACTTTTCAGACAAGTGAGCCCTCTTTTTACGCAAGATTGCGTAACGAGTAGCTAAGCGTAACAGTGTGTTGCCTACGTAGAGTAACGAAGTTGAAGGGCGCCCTTATCCGGCAGGAAACGGGCGGAACACAGCAGCGGCGTTGAACCTCCAGCACGCGGCTACACACGCTACTGCGCACTGCCACGGCTACAATAACACTGAAACTTACTTATCCTCTCGCTGAAAGGCGGTCGCGTGTCGACAAGCAAACAGCGTGGGCCTCCCACTCGCACCGGTGCCCGAGGTTAGTGGCTGCTTCAATCGAAACAACCACCGCCCGCCTCGAGCGGCATCGGATGACTCCAACCAGCATATTCCGACGCANGTGGCTGCTTCAATCGAAACAACCACCGCCCGCCTCGAGCGGCATCGGATGACTCCAACCAGCATATTCCGACGCAACTCGAAAGTTCTCGGGTAGCGCAAACAATTACGGCTTGCTGCTGTCAAAATTCATTTGCCTACCACCCCGGGGAACTGATTTGTCGTCAGCTTCAAGTTTCACATTTCTCTCCGCCATTCTCTTTTACCTCTTGCTCCACTTACCCCTCTCTCTCTCTTTCTGACTTCAACAATACCCTGAGCTTCGAATGGGGGATCATTTCACCGTTCCAACCTCCTCGGCATTTTAAAAATTTCTGAACATGTTGACCGAATTATATCAAACTCGGTACACACGCAGAACTTAGTAAGGGAACCTGACTTTTATAGTTTTCAAACACTCCGGTAAATTACTTAAAAATTGGCTGCCATTTANAGAACTTAGTAAGGGAACCTGACTTTTATAGTTTTCAAACACTCCGGTAAATTACTTAAAAATTGGCTGCCATTTAAATATTAAGGATTGTATGTCATTGATCGGGAACTATTCAACCAATTTAAACAAAAACTTGTACGTTGACAGAGCATCATGTAAGCATCGAATTTAGAGGTAGATATAGCTGTAGTTAGCACCACTTGAAAAAAAACTTTTATTTTAAATATCGAAAACCACAGAATAAATTCTTACCAAATATAACATGTGAATAATACTATGGTATGCCATGTAAACGTATAGTGTAATCCAAATTGATGAACACTTATTTTCATAATGGCTGCCATGCAAATTTCTAAGGTTTATTTAGTACTACTACTAACCCGTTCAACCAATTTCAACCGAAGTTTTATACCTACAGTGTCTGTTATAAGCATCATGCAAAATATAGATTCATGTACGCCATTTTGTAAGACAGTGCCATGTGTGTTTATACACATTTTGTCGTATCTCGGGAACCAATTAACCGATTCTTACCAAATTTGGCAAACAAGTAACACTGCGGCAGGTGATGTCATAAGAAAGTTAGACACTCATTTTTCAAAATGGTTGTCATATAGTCTTTTCAGCATAGTTTGTTATTTCGTCGAAAAAATTCAATCAATTTCATCTTAGCATTGTATTATTGATGACATATTCCAACCATCAAATATGTCTACACTAAGCCTATTTCGTCTGCCGTTTGTAAAATAGTGCCACACGAAAAATTTAATTATAAGGTGATATCTCTGAAAAAAATGTTAACTATTCCTTCCGAATTGGGCAAACAAGTAGTAATGTGGCAGGTAACGTAAACTAGTATGTTTTAATCATTCCTGACATTGGTATTTTATATGCCAGCCATAAAGCTGTTTGAGCTTTATATGTTTTATCGTCGAATCTGTGTAATTAATTACATCATAAATTTCTATGCTAGCATTATATATGACAACTATACAACCTAGGGGCCGTGGTGGCTGAGGAGCTAGTCTCTGCTAGCCTCCCACCAATGCAAACCGAGTTCGATTCCCGGCCGGGTCACTCCCGGATTTTTTCATGTGGGAATCATACCAGACGAAGCCACTGGTCGGCGGGTTTTCTCGAGATCTCAAGTTTCCCCCGCCCTTTTATTCCGGCCCTGCTCCATACTCACCTCAATAATCCTCATTGGCTCTCAAGATCTCGTAGCTACGAGCAGCCCAAATCTCTTCGCTCACTCACTAAAATTACCGAACTTGACCTGACATAACCTCACTCAACCCATTTAAACCTAACCTAACACAAACTAACCTAACATTACTTAACCATCATGTAAAAACTCATTTAGTCACCTCGTGTAGGAACTCTGTTACACACATAGTAAATGTTTGTGTGTATCGCCGGAGTGTACAATAACTATTGCATTGGGATGCAATTTTAACAATAATTTATTACAGATTTCCGTAGGATAAATGATTAATGTACATAAAAACAAGAAGTATATTTACAAAATTTAAGATTATACATTAAACCATATATTAAATATAATTCCTTCTTGATTAAGTAAGCAGGCCTCCACCTTGTTTACCAGTCTGTCGTCCACTGATTACTTACATTGGCCGACATCTTGGATTTTCTCTTTCATTTATTCTCAATTTTATCACCCGCTGATTACTCGACCCCCTCGAACCATCATTTAGTTTCGCCTGCTAACGATTTCATTTAAAACTTGCTGCAGGCGGCCATCTTGGATATTGGATTTTTCTGTCATTCCTTCCCGATTGAGTCAATAGGCAAGCTGTCAGTGCACTCATGTTGTTTCATCTTCTGGTGATCTCATTTGTTTGTTTTCGTATAATGTAGGCTGCCATCTAACATTTCATTAAATTTTTCTTAGCCAATTCACTTAAGCCACCAATTTTATAAACTATATATAAAAATTATCACCTCATATATCACTCATACAAATTTTTCATTCATTAAAGATTTGTTCATCTTGTGCATAGTACTTAACCACTCATATCGTACTTAACCACATCTACAAATATTTAAATTTATTTACGTACTCCTTTAGTCCTTTCTGCATTCTCTAATAAAGTTTACTAAACCAAGTTCAGAAAAAACTCAAAACTACCACATTCTAGAAACATTATACCTAACCCACCACAGTCCAAAATTTAAAAAAATTCCTACACTAAGCAAATGTATACCTGCATGCCTGACAATGTACCGACCAAACACACAATCCACTGTAACCTAAGGAAAACTCAGTCATACAAACCAAACCATACCATTTTCTATAACCCAAGGGAAAATCTCGTTCATTTTAATACACCTTAACACCTACACAAACAATTATACATTCCAGGTTGGCCCATTACACCCAGGTAACTATACAATTGAGTCCAGTCCATAGCCTAACACCCAGTCAATATGATCTACCGACTTACGCAATGTATATTCTCAACCCATACCACCAACTTTAAGCCAAGCATCCCTCGACTATTTAGTCAACACAGACATTACTAAAAAATATACCTTATACCCATACCCATTGTTCTATCGACCAGCACCAAAAAATTATGCTTCGCAACATATGCGCAACATACCATACAGACCACACCAACTACCATATACAAAAAAAATCATTACTCTAACATATTATCAATAACACCATTACCAGCAGATATCTGCCAAATAATCAAGACACAATTCCTTCCAAAAATAACAACCACCACACCATACAAACCAATTAGCTGTTTTTACCAACCATCGATACAGATAATCATGCCAACCACAAGTCATTTAGTTTACCAAACACCAATACCAATAGCCCTATCGATCAGCAGTACTGTACTAAAAATAACCCAGCATTCCTCAGTCACACAACATACATACATTATAAGCAATATGTTACAGCATACATTACAAACAACACATTACATACTGCTAATACCAACTGACAAACAATACCAACCATACTCAGAGACGATGTCAAACATATCAACACCAACAAACCACCGATTATACCAGCCATTCATACCATTAACCATATCGTCCAAAATATAGCAGGTACTTCCCTTCCAGCATACCAAACAATAATATCATCCTCTATATAAACCAAAAACCAGTAAATTATACCAACCACCCCTACGGATTACTGCATCGACAAAACATACCAGGTACTATATCTCCAGCATACAAAATAATTATATCGATAACTTCAGTGGTACTGAATACTATAGAGATCATAACTTTCACCATAACGCTAGCTTACCAACATGTCATATGAATATATCTGCCAACCAGAGCGACTACCATATCGGATAACCATCCAATCATATAAACATGAAGCCATGCATATATACTAATACCGAAAAAACAATAGTATCCAAATGAAAAAATTATGTGCTCTTACTCAAGCATACCTCAGCCATGTTATTAACGATACAGACCATAGCAAACACCGGCCTCAGACATACTGATCAATCATAACAGTAAAATATGTTGATTAGAGGAAGGGCGCCAAAGGCGGATCCTATTCCCTAGAGTGGACCCCCTCTCTAAAAGGTACTGTATGCTTCTGACATCTACGGCGAGCACGTGAACTACTTGGGACGGACGCAGTGGGGGTAGGGAAGAAGGCTCGCCTGTCTGCCGAACGGTCAGTAAGTGATAGCTTTGGTTTGGTGATTTTCGATGTTTCAAAGTTTTCTCGAGGGGTTTTTGAAGCGTTACCATCGTCTCTGTGTGCAAGTTAGTGAATGTCTTGTGTAAAATAGCGATAGATACAAACTAGTAATAATGATTTATGGTTTTATTTGAGTGTTTTTAATGAGGAGAGAGAATGTTAGTTTGACAAAACGAAAATATGGCAGTTGCCTAGAATGGACCCCTCTCGCGTTCTTTAAGTGGACCCCAGTGATGTGTATTCCATAAACTCTATAGGCAAGCACTGCTGATAGGAAATAATTATGTCAGACATTTTAAATAAGAACTTTACATGATTGGCCACAGTTTCTAAATGTTCCCTCTCTTTTCTTANTATAATGATTTATGGTTTTATTTGAGTGTTTTTAATGAGGAGAGAGAAAGTTAGTTTGAAAAACGAAAATATGGCAGTTGCCTAGAATGGACCCCTCTCGCGTTCTTTAAGTGGACCCCAGTGATGTGTATTCCATAAACTCTATAGGCAAGCACTGCTGATAGGAAATAATTATGTCAGACATTTTAAATAAGAACTTTACATGATTGGCCACAGCTTCTAAATGTTCCCTCTCTTTTCTTATATTTATACTTGCCGCATGCTGTATTTTCGTTTCTCATATTTCACCTTTTCTCTTCACCCACTGTTCGAGTTGCCATGACAACATAAACACAAGGGATTTCGTACATTTTCGTGGGAGGTTAGTATGTACTTCCCAGCCACGTCCCGCTGAGGCAAACGTAGCATACCATATGAAGGGCTCACCGCCACGCCNCTTCTAAATGTTCCCTCTCTTTTCTTATATATATACTTGCCGCATGCTGTATTTTCGTTTCTCATATTTCACCTTTTCTCTTCACCCACTGTTCAAGTTGCCATGACAACATAAACACAAGGGATTTCGTACATTTTCGTGGGAGGTTAGTATGTACTTCCCAGCCACGTCCCGCTGAGGCAAACGTAGCATACCATATGAAGGGCTCACCGCCACGCCTCTGGCTGTTTTGTAAAGTGAAATGCTTGAAATGTGTGCATACAATGATTTTATTTCTTCCAGAACAGTGCTAATGTGTATCTCGCATGCAAAGTACTGGTACGATCAGTTTCATGTGCATTTCAACCTTGTTTGATTACGTGACAGTGTGGTTTCCTCTACAATGTAGTGAATCATTTATAACCACCTCTGTGCAAGTTAAGGGTGCCGCCTGGCTAGGTCACCGTGCACTGTGCAGAGCTTCAAGACAAAAGGGTTTATAAAAAAAACCACTCCACGTTCCTACATGGTGTCTGTTTATGAACAGCGTGTAAGAATTGTGACACGTCCGATGATAATTTTCCATTTATTCAGCCTGTATTCTAGTATGAGGCAGTTAAAATGCCTAAAATGGGCATTTTCGCGGTTATATTTAGTTCATGATATGTAGATTTATTGTGGTTTTGGGATGTGCACAACACCTTTTTCTTTATTAGACAGTAGTCAACAACAAACATAGTCTCCCCACTGAAAGTCACACAGAGGCGAGTTGCTGATAGAAGGAATACACATNTCTCGCATGCAAAGTACTGGTACGATCAGTTTCATGTGCATTTCAACCTTGTTTGAGTATGTGACAATGTGGTTTCCTCTACAATGTAGTGAATCATTTATAACCACCTCTGTGCAAGTTAAGGGTGCCGCCTGGCTAGGTCACCGTGCACTGTGCAGAGCTTCAAGACAAAATGGTTTATAAAAAAAACCACTCCACGTTCCTACATGGTGTCTGTTTATGAACAGCGTGTAAGAACTGTGACAATCCGATGATAATTTTCCATTTATTCAGCCTGTATTCTAGTATGAGGCAGTTAAAATGCCTAAAATGGGCATTTTCGCGGTTATATTTAGTTCATGATATGTAGATTTATTGTGGTTTTGGGATGTGCACAACACCTTTTTCTTTATTAGACAGTAGTCAACAACAAACATAGTCTCCCCACTGAAAGTCACACAGAGGCGAGTTGCTGATAGAAAGAATACACATCAGTTCAGTGCCTTACTTATAAAGGTGACGAGGCAGGCGAAATGCATAAATTACTTTTCTTATCGCTGCCGCACTACTAGGCATCAAACACGCAAAATCTGAACAGCCAGGCGGAACCTTTAGCTGCGAGTCTTGCAGCGTATGCAGCCCGGGATGACGCAGTAAACGAAAAGTGTCACCATTCAGGTTTAGAGATACAGCTGACCCACACAATACGTTACCACATGCCAATGGTGGACCCTCTGTTGTTTTATTTAACAAAGCAAACACAAGTACGTGTGTATATTTTCTTACATTTTCCGGGGGTGAACTATAGATACAATTAAGAAGACAGGGGTGAAGAAGGTGCAGAAGGGAAGAGAGTGGAATGGTGATTCCATGGAAAAAGCTATAATACCAGTGCGCGATAAGAAGATGGGATGAAAAAAGAGCAGCTAAAAGGTTTTCTGTTCCTAAAACTATATTAATGAGATTGAGTAATGAAAAGTATGGACATCCTCATAAAGCTGCTAACACAAAGTGGGGTCGTCAGACTGTTCTAACTCCTGAGTTAGAAGAGCAACTTGTCAGCAGTACTGTCTGGCAATGGAAGCCAATTTGTTTGGATTGACCCGGGGAGATTTAAGGAGGATGGCATTTCAGTTGGCCGAGATAAATAACCTCAGGCATCCCTTTAGCAAAGCAGATGACATGGCAGGAAGGAAGTGGCCCAAACTGTTTATGCAGAGGCACAAACAACGGCTCTCCTTTCGTAACCCTACTGGTACATCCTATGCCAGGGCAGTTTAATTCACACAACGAAAATGTTAATTAATTTTTTGCTCTTCTTGAAGCCCTTTTTGAAAAACATAATTATCCACCAACCAGGATTTTTAACGTAGATTAAAGTGGACTTGCGGTCGTGCAATCAAAAGTTGCACAAGTGATTGGTCTAAGAGGTAAACGCCAAATTGGAAGTCTTACATCAGCTGAGAGGGGCTCGTTAATAACTGTGATAGTTTGCATGAGTGCAGGTGGCAACTACGTCCCCCCTATGGTGGTTTTCCCTCGAAAAAACATGAGTTTCATTGTCACCCTTCTGGTTGGATCCAGACGCATTTGTTTACAGCATGGTTCCAGTATTTCGTTGCAACTACGAACCCAACTAAAGAATCGCCTGTATTGCTGATTCTGGATGGGCATTACAGCCATACACGAAACATCGATGTTATAGACAAGACACGGGAAAGAATGTTACCATTGTCTCACTGCCAACACACTCTACACACAAAATGCAACCATTGGATAAACCACTTTTATCACCACTGAAGACATATTACAGTGAGGCAGTACGCCAGTTTCTACTAACAAACAACCGTGCTGTAGCAAACCACGGTGTCATGGATCTTTTTGGGCAATCCTACATTAAATGCCAAACAGCAGCAATTGCAGTGAATGGCTCAAAATAAGAGGGATCTATCCAATGAATATACACATATTCAATGAGGCTGAATTTATTTCTGATGCGATACAAGAAGTTCAGCCCCTTTATGGAGATAGCGATGAAAATTTGCAGTCCCTTAGTGACATTTCCTCTGACCAGTGCGAAGAAATATCTGGTTCCCAAGAAGAAAACGAAGTTCCTCCCAAACAATGAAATCCAGTAACACTAACATCCTGCCAAACGTCAACATCAACCTCAGTCACACTAATCAATACAAATCTTCCTTCAAATTAATGTGATGTTAGCCCCTTCCAGATCCGAACAGTTCCAAAACTCGTTAAGAAGATATCCACTAGAGGACGAAAGCCCTCCTCTGCTAACATTATAACATCCTCTCCCTATAAAATGAGCTTCGTGGAATCAAAAAGAAAAGAGGGAGAGGAATGTGCCATGGAAGAGGACGAGGAAGAGGAAGTGGAAGAGAGTGCGGTATAGCTCGAGGAATGGGAAGAAAAAGTGGGGAAGCACAAGCAAACATTGCACAAGGTATAAAGCGTAAAGCTGACGATGATGATGATTTTTACAACGAAACATTGGATTCTATATCTTCGGGTTCTATAGCGGTGGATTTTCTTGGACTGGGTGAGGACCCTACTGAGGAAGATGCTGAATGCGTGTTTTGCACCTAGCTTTGGCCAAGTGATACCAGCGGAGAACAGTGGGTGAAGTGCATAATGTGTAGTGATTGGGCCCATGTGGAGTGTTCAGGGGTGGAAAAATACCTATACATATGTGATTTTTGAGCCTAATTAACTACATTTTAATAAAATTGACGAAACATTGGGAAAATAAGGGATCCGCTTTAGGACAAAAATAGGGGGTCCACTCATGGTTTTGAGAAAAAATAGTATAGCATTTTTTTTTTACATTTTTTTTATTTTCAAATTCTGATTAACAGATATTTGTTTCTTTTTGTTTGCTTTTATTTTAATAATATTGGACTTAAAAAGTGGTTAATTGGCAAAAGCAAACCGGGGGTCCACTTATGGTGCACTTCCTCTACTGTATGGACTGCCGTTTCATCTAAACTCACAAGTTATAAATGTAAGCAAACCATAACATATGTCCAAATAAACAAATATTCCAATCATAAATTCCAACCAAACTATCATAATATCCACACAATAGATTTAACCATCTACAACATCCATACAGACTTATTTCTCAGATACCATACCAACTTTTCAAACAATCCAATTATACTAACCAACCAAACCAGCCAAGCACCCTGACCCTCTCACACCAACTAAAAATCCTATGAATCGTTTCCCCTCATACAAACTAATCATGTCATTAAGACATTCTTCCCACAACGTCGAAGCTAAACTCTTCTCATACCTCCAAACTAGCCGAACATGCGATCAGGTTATACCGTATAAACATAACAGATATACCTACTATACAATCAAATCAGCTGTATATCAACCACACAGTCAGTAAGGAAGTACTATAAATATTCTGAATAACTCTTTCATCGAACCAACAATAATAACATTTATACTGATGGAACAGTGCAACTTGTCTACCCATAAAAAATATTTTTGCATGATGTTCTGCTTCTCACATGCAACATAATTTCATTCAAACACAGAATTCGGGCTAGCTTCATTTGGAGGCACGACTTTGTCATTATCGCTGTATGGAAAATAACCTAGCATTTCTACGACCTGTAGAATTCGAGCCAGTCTCCTGTACTTTGACTGTCGCAGGAATTTCTTTTTACATAGAACGAATGGTTCCTTCAACAAACTTAGCATCACATATGTTTTCCAGCATTTCGATGGTCCTGCAATAATGCAGCATATTATGATTGGTAACAGGCTGCTATGTCGTAATTCGCACGCCATACTGGTTTCTTCTTCTGTAACTCGCACGGGCAGACCAATGTCTTGCTTCACAATCAGAATAGAGTCTTCTTTCTGATTGTTTTATATCATACATCTATGGGAAGAAGGAGGATGAGGAGGAGTAGGTTGAGGAGGAGTAGTGGGAGTAGGAATAAACAGTGGTGGAGGTTGTGGTTACGGTTGTGGTTGCAGTCGTGTTTCGCATAGAATCACTGCTACAAGTTTTAGAATGTCTCTTCAAAAAATATCCCTCAAGTAAAACTTGAAGTGTCTAGGTTATGCAGATTCTCACCTGTAAACACATTTTCAGTACTGTTATAACTAAACTAAAGTAGCGAAAATTTTTTCATTATTTAAAAAATTATTTATTAATTTTCTGTAGCCTAAGATATTATTTCATTTTGCCAGAAACAGGTCCCTCGTTCATACCGACATAATATTAAATATGCCGACCAGCATTCCTACGAAACATAAATAATAATGTAAGTGTACCTTATTTGGTCTAGCTCAGGTACATGAATTTTTTTGAATGCTAATTTAAAAATAATTGCTGGGTGACAACTGGACTAAAAAAAAAATCACAAAAACATTATAAAATAGAGATGGCCAGAATATCATAATATGAAATACACAACAAAACATTTTGCAAGCAGTGCAAATTTGGCATGTTGGTTACACCATCTACTCAATATGGCTTAGATAAAGTTAGCATATAATAAAGTAAAGTAATGATCAGTTTTAGTCCTAATCGTCACATCATAGGCAAAGAAAGATTTCTTTGTCATATTTTTTTATTCCAATCCCCGATTTATATATATATATATGTCATTCACAATTGATGCACAAATACATTCCTTTCCCAGAAGTTTCACTGCACATTCTGCAATATCAAGAAGCAGGTGTTTTGGTTGATCTCAACATAGCCATCTTCTTTGTAAGTTTGCATGGATAGGCTAGAGATTTCATCGGTGTCTTACTTAAAGACATATTTTCATCTGTCACAATCAATACCTTATTCAGGACAATACATCCACTGTTTATGGCAGATTTTCAACTGGAAATTGCAAAAAAAAAATTTGTTTGGGTGATATTAGTAAATAAGGAAATTTATTTATGTGGGCTACATCATCCCACTAAAGAAGTCAATAATGTCGGCATCAGCTTTATCTACTAACTCTGCAGATAAACTAATTACTCTGGTAGGTTTGCAATGCTGTTCTCCTGATGGTCTGAGTTGTGTTTATAACTGTGATGAGCATAACTTCGATGATTGTAACTCCAATGGTGCCGCATGTGAATATGAAGTCCTTTGTTATTAGAAGGAAGCAGCCATAGATGAATTTTGAGGTTTGTAAATCCCAGGATATGGTAATCCAGGTGCCATGCTTGATGCAAATTCGATTGATGGAATCGTGTTAGGATCACATGGGTACAAACACGTCTCCTTAAAACCAGACTTAATGTTATTATTTTCATAAATTTCTTTGATTTTACTGAAATGGTCATTAACGACACATTTGTTTAATTTCCAAGCTCTGGCCATATTTAGATTTTGGGATTTTCTAACCGAGTTTTTGGATATCCATCAAAACCTGTATTGCCCATTTGAAGCTTGAAATTTTCTTAATATCGGAAAACTGATGTTTGATATATGTTTAACTTAGATTACTTGTAAGCACATAGCCTTAAAAAGTCTGGTGTAACAGATTATCCCACTTCTGCAAAATATATGATTTCGGTGTTTTGAACTTCAGACAAAGCGAACTTACACCCTAACTTTGACTTGGTTACTGTACCAGATTTTCAATATATGCACAATGTCCTGTAAGTAATTCAAAATTGTTTCTCAACTTTGCAATCTGAATTTTTTTTTATTGCTTATAAGGCTTTCTCTAGATCATCTTGACTCCTCCTGCCTCTTTATTTGAGCAGTCATTTCTAAAAGACACAACAAATTATCACATGTGATTACAAAATATTCAAGCTTTTGTTTTGTAAACCAAATATCTCGTATAGTAAAACTGACAATTTTTTTTGATTTCTTTAAATATACATATAAGATATCAATTTAAATTTAAAGGCCTTCTTTTTTATGGTGTGATGGGGGAGGACAGTGTTTGTGCTTATATCAAATGTGTACTTAATATGGTCTGCATTGGCCATATTAATACTTTTCTGCATGGCAAAAGTTTTAGACTCGAATTCATTGCAATAATTTTTTTCTGTCAGTCCTAGTACATCTTTAAACTAGATATTATTAACTGATATACAAGTGAGCAACTTTAATTTTAAGTAATTATTACAACAAGAAACACACCAGTCGGAAATAATAACACACAAATGCATAGCAACAGATAAACACATTTGTCTTTCTCTCCAACAACTCATAGATATTGTGCAACTGGTAAAAGAGACATGCTGGCCTGTTTACTTCCCCAAACTGCTAGTGTTGCCATATTTCGCATTAAGGTGACAATACCGATGACTAGTCAGTATGCCATGTCAAGCTCTAGGCAATATAGGGTACACTTACCTTTCAGTATCATCCAACCATAAAGCCAGATCCTTCCCACCACCCAACGAAAAAAGTTTGAACTATCGTTTAATGTTTGAAACGTCTGTCAAAATATTGTAGTTAAAATTGTATCAAAAACTATAAAATTATGCCATGCAGGATACTTGGAGAGATCACAACATAAGTCACTATCTACAGTCCATACCAATAGACCATGTAAGCAACATGAAACAAGACATTTTGTCAAATACTTCGTTCATATCACCTGTAACGAAAGAGATACAATCCAGATATTACTATGATATAATCCAGCTAATTATTCTGATAGACTATTCAATCATGTCATACTGGTAACATAAATAGATCATACAATTACTCCCTACAGAATATCCTCACCGATGAACCATCAATACCAAAACTTAGTATTGATTGGTCATATCATCAGACGAGCATATAAAAATTTCCAGCCAAAACATTCCAACCATCAATACTCACCGGCCTTAACACACCACACAACTCATTTGGACACACCATACTGACCAATTGGAAAGAATTTACCATCAGACAATACCACAAAACCAACCAACCAACCATCCATACAGACAAACTCTACCAAACCTTAAACCAAAATATTTCAACCAATCATTCCGACCAACTATATTGGTAGACCATATGAGCAGTTCATTGCAGGTGGCAATACCCACAGACTATACTGCCAGTACATACCTACTAGCCATTCCTACGAAATATTCAAAACAAAATAATTATAAAACATACCATAATTTCATATTAGCCACATAGTCAGACCGTACAAAAAAAGACACGACCATATTGCGAGAACATTTCTACCAATAAAACTGAAAACATAACAACCTCCATATCTACCAAAAACATTCAAATCATACCAACGAGATTATATAATACTACATAATATATTGATTCTAGTTAATGGCATACCACACCCATCACATCGTAGAAGTTCGGAGGTCACTACTTTTGAACATTAGCTCTTTACTTGCACCATGAGTTATTATTTAAGGCTTTATCATAACAAACACACTGTTTTTTTCATATAACTATAGGATAATCGAGGAAGCTATTGTATAGACATATCTTTAGCACTCTTTTTCACAAGATCAGTGGTTTGCTTCATTTTCAAGCAGACACGAACTCATGCACAAGATTACTGCCAAAGTGATTCCTGCCGAAACTGAATAACATTTGAGCTTTTACTGAAGGATTGCAACTACCTGTATATACATATTTTGTAGACAAAGTTCATCACTTTAACTAACCCTAGGTGTCCAGGATGGCAATAAAACTTAAAAAAAAATTTTTTTTTATACCTTTAGCAGCTTGCAATAATGAATTCAGCTTACGNCCAGGATGGCAATAAAACTTAAAAAAAAATTTTTTTTTATACCTTTAGCAGCTTGCAATAATGAATTCAGCTTACGTTAAGTTCAGTAAAATGATTCGCTCAGTCTTTCCGCCTTTATTCACAGATTAATTTTAATTCGAAAACATTTTTTTATAAAAGTTATTGTATTTGATTTTGTAAATAGCGTTCATAATTTCAAAGAAAAATCATGTCATCAGGTGTACTGAGCATGTATGTATATATTGTTAAAATTCTTCTGACCTCGCAGCTTTAATATGATTTCATATCCAACATATATTTTTGCACATAGCGGTACTCCATGTTTGTTCATTACAAATATTTGCAGCTTAAAAAAATCTATAAATACATAACAAGCAGGGCACCATCCAACATATAAGTAGGTTTATTATTTTGCAATAGGAAATTTAAAAAATTAACATAAAAAACTTTTATAAATTTTTATTGAATCCTTTTTTTAAAAAAATCACACACATACATAATATGTTANAATTAACATAAAAAACTTTTATAAATTTTTATTGAATCCTTTTTTTAAAAAAATCACACACATACATAATATGTTATTCAATAAACCCTCAAGCTCTGAGTTCATTGATCATATAATGAATCTTTTCACTGACAGAAGTATATCAAACTCTTTGCAATAAAATTAGAACCTGTAGTTTATCAACCAAGTCACAATGTCATAAAATAGGTACGCAGTCTTCTTAGATTTCTCGGGTTTCATCATAACTTCTCTTCCTTTCTTCATAACTTCGCTGCTTTTAACTATGGGTCCATGGGTTGTATATCCATCAATGGCCATTTCATCTCTATCATCACCACCAATCTCGGGATTGCTGTATTCTTTTATGAAATCGGCACTATTAGAGTAGTTACCCTGGTATATTTATGATAGTTATAGTAATTTATTTTATTCTTGCCAATCTCCCTAAGTATGCTTGCTAGGTTTCCTTTTGAATAGCAAGTTATTTATATAGATCTAGGTTTCCATGTGTTTTATAATATGTACTCACCTACTTGTACAATTTCATGAGGCAAGAACTCAATTTCTCTGGACCTGAGGAACCATTTGCCATTGAATCTACATAAAAAATTACAATTCCAACAAAGATGGTTGCCACAGTAGACGAAATTTAAGATAGTGAGGTGAAGTAAAGGCGACTAAGTTGAAAAGGAATGACGTTGCATGATCACAAGATGGCATGACAGAGCATGATTTCAAGATAGCAGGGTGGAGCGAATACGACTAACATGAGAATGAATTAACGAGCATAATAAAATTATATCCAAGGTGGTGGACATCAAGATGGAATGACGTATCATGATAAAATAAAATGTAAAAAGGTGGATATCAAGGTGGAATGATTGAGCATGCAGTTTGAACGAAGTGGACTAAGAAGAATGAAAACCAAGATGCCAGACGTTAAGGTAGAGTGATAAAGCGTGATAAATGATTGTAGGTGAGGTATGGTGGGTATGGAGATCTAACGACTAATTGGTAGAACAAAAGTCAGTAATTGGGGTTGGGGGTGGGGCAATTAGCCAACGAGAAACATTGGTGGAGCAATTAAATTTATTGGAACGGTGTGGTGGGGATGGGGTAGTTTACCAATGAGAAATATATGCGGATCTATTAAATATATTGGAAGGGGGTGGTGGGGGTGGGGCAATTAGTCAATGAGTAAAATTGGTGGAGAAATAACATATATAGGAAAGGGGAAGTGGAGGGGTTCCGTCGTCTTCTGGGCGTAGTGCTGGGGTGACCTGCAGCAATGTATAAACAAATAACAAAAAAAAACTCCAATGTGGCGTCCTCTAGAAATGTATATAAAAATGACAAATATAAAACTAAGATGGTCGTCTTCCAGCATTGTGTAAATTAAGATCGTCGCACACGATATAATAAAAATTGGCGAGTGGTGGTGGTTGTGAGGGGTACTTCCGGAAATATAAGTTTTTAAAATAAATCTCTTAATAATACATTTTTTAAATATTAATTTTTAGTAATACATTTTAAAATAATTTCAAATTACATTTTGTGCTTTTTTTAATAATTCGTATAATTTTAACGTTTTTGTTTTAAGGTAAAAGGTCACCGGGGTCAAGGTCAATTATCAACCGGGTGTATATAAATGGTAAAGGCTACCTGGATTCAAGATGGCAGCCGGCTGTTCAGAATGACAGAGCACGAACAGTTCCAACGCTCTGGTCCCAGGTCCCGATGTGCCAAAGACCGCATAATCCCTGAAATGTTAAGTCTAAGAGAAGGTAATTTGCCCTATTTTGGCCATTTAATAAATTCATAAATAAATAAAAATTTATATTTTCCCCTGCACTTACAAGGTGCTGAAATTTTTCTAAACGGTACCAGTTACTACAGTACTACCAAACGTTCGTTTAAACTTTGATGCAAATGGAGATATATTGGAGTAGCACGATGGATGCTGGTCAATTAAATGGACTGTCACTAATGTTCACGTATAAGGAAGTTGAATTCACAACCATGTGAGGTGTTAGATGTCTAAAAAGCTTAGTTTTTACGCCCGTCTACGCTTAATATTGCAAGCCCCAATATTTTACTGATATCAGTCTTTTAAAGCTTTTTAGCTGCTGTCCATTTTTATTTTCTCTAATCATACCCCGAAATAATTTTTTGTATCTGCCCCTAGGCAAAATCGTTGTTCTACGAGAAAATCGCCGTGACAGTATTTCCTCACTTCNAATAATTTTTTGTATCTGCCCCTAGGCAAAATCGTTGTTCTACGAGAAAATCGCCGTGACAGTATTTCCTCACTTCGAGAACTCGAAAATATCACATATAATCGGTATAATAGAGTTATTGTGTCATGTGCTAATAAGCTTGGGGTATTTATGATTACATATTTTGCGTTTTCAGTCTTGGTTTCTTTTGCGTGGGTACACGTGTTCATTGCGTGTTTACNAATAATTTTTTGTATCTGCCCCTAGGCAAAATCGTTGTTCTACGAGAAAATCGCCGTGACAGTATTTCCTCACTTCTAAAACTCGAAAATATCACATATAATCGGTATAATAGAGTTATTGTGTCATGTGCTAATAAGCTTGGGGTATTTATGATTACATATTTTGCGTTTTCAGTCTTGGTTTCTTTTGCGTGGGTACACGTGTTCATTACGTGTTTGCGTGTGTGTGCACCGCGAGAGTTTATGGATAAGCACCCTAGGAATCACCAATAATGAGCCTCGTTTAATGCTACTTGCGCTCTGCCTTCATCTAGACCAGTGAGTTGCTCATTTCTATGTCAAGACGTTTTGTGTTCCATGAGTGTTGAAAAAAATCAAAACTTGGCAACACATAGTCGGCCAGCTAAATACTTCCAGGATCTCTGTTCCCTCCACTTGGGGGGGG
>NQII01003200.1:199309-281513 GCA_002778355.1 Clitarchus hookeri
GGGGGGGGGGGGTGAGATGACCTTTCCAAATCCATTTCTATCTAATCTACCACTCCCCTCAACACTGTAAGTGGCACTACTCAACCGTTACAAAAACCCCTGCGGGGGGGCCCATGGCAAGCGTTGACCACTGCTGAAAGCTTTCGCAACTGATCGCACCTGCTACTAGCTCATTTCTTGGCTAGCATGTTAACTCTTTACTGCGATACATTGAAGAAGTCAGCGCAATTTTTTGTCCCTTAAATTTGTATGCCGTTTTAGTCTCTGAAACATGGCTAAACACATATATCGATTCGAAATTGATGGAAAAGCCCGGATATATATTCTTTAGAATATATCGCATTCAAAAGCAAGCCGGAAGAGGAGGTATCTATTTACGTAATGATATATTTAATATTGCACGCAATTCCCCCAGTGTATATTGAGCTAAGCCTGAATATCTGATGCTCGAACTACATATCCTTAAGCAGGTTTTGCTTACTTGTGGTGAACAAACCACTGAAAATATGATTAACAGAGGATTTTGAAAGTGAGCTGATTGCGGCACTCTCCGTTTTATGAAAATGTGTTAATAATGGGAAATTTCTACACCGACCTGATAACTAAACACTTGCAAATGAAAAAGCTGATAATTTTTTTACATATTTATAAGCATTCTATTTGTGATATTGAAGACACGCATCACTGGCACACTGCCGATATTCTACTTGATTGAAATGTTTTGTGTAAATCAGAAAATCTTAAAAAATTTGGTCAATTAGAATTTCTGGTCTGTCACATTAGGATTAAGCAGTCTATTTATTGTGTACGCCTAAATCCAAAACGCATTATTACTTATCACAATTCAGAAAATAATTGATACCAAGGAATTTAATTACGATGCATCTCTCATAAACTGGGGCATTATTAACATAGTGTAATATAATAATTATATCTCTGTCATTGAAGACAAGGTTGTTAAACTCAATGCCTCAATCACCAGTTTGGCAAACATTCACCTTACAAAAGAAAGAAGTCATTCGACCAGCCCGCCCCTGGTTTACTAAAGAGATCAAGCTAATAGAGGCACAACGAGGTGCTAGATTTTTTACATATGAAAAATTGCGTAATGCATATTTCACATATGAACACGAGTTTGAAACATTTCGCCAGTCAAGAAATCGGTGCACACTAACAATAAGGACAGCCAAATACAAATATACTTAGTCTCAACTTGTAATTCTGAATAATAAAAAAGGAAAACACAAATATTCTGAGGAACATGACATTAAAGCTGATGACCTCAATACTGGTTTATGATACCAGCAACCAATATAGAGTCAAATAAAAAAACACAGACAAAACATGAAATATTCTTACGTGATGAGATTGACGATGAGTAATTCTACATTATATATGTGACGCCCCTAGACAGGGGTGGCCACCCGGGGTGCCAGCTTGTAGGGGAGCATCAAACGAGGTCAAACAATTGTTTATATGTTTAAATTTGCCATTTCAAATTTCAGAATTCTTTTATTCTGAAATGTAGGGTATATGGAGTACGCAGTTGGACCATATAAAAAGCATAATGCTAACGATTCGTAGCACGAACATTATATTATTCCTTCAAAACCCTTCTCGCTACATTACAAAAACGGACCCGCTCAACGCCTCATCCCCTTCACTCGTAAGCCTGCTGGCACACGCACACCTACAGCATGCATCAAGACACTACTAGATGTATTGTTTGCTGAGTTTAGTTGTAAAATATTGTTCACTGAGAATTTGTAGTGTTTCAAAGTCCCTAACATATTGTATTAGTGAGTTACTTACGATGTCGGACAAAAATAAGCGTTCGTGGTCTTTTTATTTGAAAAGGTAGGTACTGCAACCCTAGTATAAGCCACACTGTACGAATGACCAATCATTCCAGTTGTTCGCAGTGAATCATGATAAAAACTATGAATACGAGAGAATTTTCTGGGATTCGTCCCAAAAGACAGTTTGGCAGAGGTCTTAGCAGATACCCTGTAATTCGTATGAAATAAATAAATAAATAAATTTATATTTTTGCCCACTTTCCTTACGAACTATCATTTGATCCAAGAAGTGATGCTTTCGGAAATTACACTACATTAAATAAGATCAGAAAGATAGAAAGTTTGATGTTTGTGTGTTGTGTAACTGTGTGGCACTCAGTTGCATTAAAGATCACAATGATTAGCAAAGTCTTGCAAGAGAAAATATCGATATTTCTAAAGCAGTTGAGCTCGTCCCAAAAACAAATTTCCTTTGAAATCTTTATGCTCCTGGCAGAAAGGTTGTCGAGAGAGAATGGTTGATGCAAATTAAATGGTTGAAACCATTGAAACTGAGTCACAGCATCCAGCCGCATTACCAGTGAGCCCAAGAAAAACAAAGCGGCAATGATTATCATTCCGGGTCATGTGCGCTTTTTGGTGGTGACAGCTGTGGTGCTGTTCTACAAATTACGAGCTGTTACTTCGACTGGATGGGGTGTGGACTGTCGGACGTTAAACATTACGCATAAGAGTGACTTCTTAGTGACCATAATGTAAGGATGTTCTGTCTGGCACAGAGTAGCACAGTTGTGACATGTCAAAGTATAATTTTTACAGTTCAAAGAGCTGTTTATTGGTGATCACCAGGGCGTGCCTCATAACTTCGACTGATGCACTGCTGCACTGCAGGCGCTTGCTGGAGTGATCCCCATAGATCTATTGATTAAAGAAAGATAAAGGATTTTTAACAGTCTCATTGAGATCGAATTTTGCTTGAGACAAAAAGATGGAGAGAGAAAAAACATTGAGAGAATAGTGGAGGAGATGGGATACTGCAGTTAAGGGACGATACACTTATAGGTGTGAAGGAGAGATTAGGTATGAAGTGGATGAAAATATACCACTATCCTACCCGTTCCTTACTGGAGATGTAAATTTCCAGTAGAATTGATTCACTTGGAAAGCGCTTATTTGAGTTCCATGATATTATGCCAGAAGGTTTGTCAGGGGACGGCTTATAAAATAACTTATGATTTAAATTAACACCCATGACTTATCTAGGATTTGAACCCAGAACCTCCCGCACACCAGATCGGTTGCGTGTCAACCGACTTAACAATGGGAGATCGTTTCATATCAAGGATGTGTGGTTTTGCACTGGTTGACAGCCCGAATTGCATTGTATACAGTAAAGCATGAGTAAGTGGAGTGTGGAAAGGTACAGGATTTCACAATCGCATCTATCGGTAGATATAGATAACTCGGTAAAGCTAGAATGGTTAAGGACAGGAAAATGATCGCTCCACTTTTCTCATACTTTACAGAGTTGGGAATGCGCAAAGAGGAGACTGAAATCTGGTTGTCTGGAAAACCTGAAGGTGAAAGTGGATTATCCAACAGGACAGTAAGTTATTTTGATATAGAGATAGTGGACACCACCTCGGCTCAGACTAAGAGGAATGTGGAGTAAGGTATATTGGCGAGGGTGGCTGGTTCAGGTGGGGATGTCGCGAATGATAGGAGATCAGAGGAGGCAAACTTCACATCAGATACAGGCTGGTTCTGTACAGGAAGAGGAAGTGGAGCCAGTTCTGGCCCCAAGTGCAGTTGGCCAGAGAAACGAAGAAGTGGGAAGAGAGGTAAAGGTAAGGGTGAACGGGTAAAAATGAAGATCTCTATGCACTGGGGATGAAATGGTAGACGTGGAATGGTCTGACGAATGAAACAGGGTTAATGTAGCAGTGCAGCCAGCTCTTTTATGGAAAGCCCCGGATATCTGTATAAGAGAATAGAATTCAGTCACATGTTGTCGATGTTGGAAGAGACGGAAATTCTGACTACGGTGCTATCTATGTTTGTTAGACAAATGGAAGATGGAAACTGGGTGGTGTTCCCTAGAATGAAAACTATAGACGAGGCGTTACTCGCCCAGAACTCCCTGCCCACAGACTATAAAATACTTTTATATCTAAGAACCGAGAGCCACAGACGGAGAGATCTCCAGCTTGACTGAAAGGTGCCCTATACAGAAGTGGTCAGAACCTAAGGATGCATAACTTTTGACTACAATAAACCCTTCACCAGATATAGTGTGGTCCATTGTTATGTCGAGACCACCTGGATTTGATATTGCTGGCAGGGTATGGTTGTGGTAGTGATGGGGTATACTGGGACATGTAGCTGGTTGCCATGCTGTTGTGTTGTGGATCCTTGTACCTCCTTCTGGTCAACATGGTGAATAATGGTTTTACAAAGTAATTNCCTATACAGAAGTGGTCAGAACCTAAGGATGCATAACTTTTGACTACAATAAACCCTTCACCAGATATAGTGTGGCCCATTGTTATGTCGAGACCACCTGGATTTGATATTGCTGGCAGGGTATGGTTGTGGTAGTGATGGGGTATACTGGGACATGTAGCTGTTTGCCATGCTGTTGTGTTGTGGATCCTTGTACCTCCTTCTGGTCAACATGGTGAATAATGGTTTTACAAAGTAATTTTTAGGATGTTTCCACCTGAATGTTGGTTGGCAATGCGACGAGGTCTAGACATGCTTGCACTTGGTGCCACAGCTGTGAGGCCCTGGAAAAACTCTTCCTTGCCATCCATACTCATCTTGGGTGGATACCCTGCCAGTATCTGGATTAAACATGTTCAATTAGTGACCACTGGCTTGCCAGTGTTAATGTTTTGGATTGGTTGTTGGCACCAGGTTATGATTTACTGAGATTAACCAAGGTTTACTAGATATTTTACAATAATAATTTAGAGATTGAGCACTCTCATTTAAAATGAGATAGAATGGACAGACATATGGCAGAATGGTGTGACTCGTCCTCCCTCTCAGGCAGGGGTTGTGGACTGGGCAGGAATGTGGTTGCCGCACTTGGCTGTTCGGCTAACTTCTAGTCACTTGTGGGAGGGCTACCGAAGAATGTAGAGGATATTCTACTACTTGTGTTTTAAATGTGACAGAAGGTGTAGGCGCAGTGGCGCATAGATAGTCTTATATGATTTTTAATGTGATTTTAACTTCCTTTAGGCTTACATGGAGGCTCAAAATTTTCACCTTTTGAAAACCAGCTCCGTTGACCGACGCAGCTATGGTAGTAGCAATCGGCCTGCTATGTTGAAGTGGTGGGATGGGTCCGCAACAGGTATGCGATCCAGCATCGTAGCGGCCTCCTCGAAGCTTGATGTGACATCACGAGCTGTACGCTGTGTTGCCGAATTGTCACGGCATTGTGGTAGAGTGTGAAGGCCCCATTTGTGAATTTGTCATCCTGATTCGACAACTTAAAAATTTAAAGTCATTAATTGCCATATTGTACATTTCTGATCATTTTTGATCGGGTTTTCGATTGTAAAGTGTCGAGATAAGCCGCAATTCGAGATCAGATGGTCAGCCAAGGCAGCATGAAGAAGTTCAGCTGAAACTACGGACGGAGGTAACCAGCGGAGGAAAACGACATTCTTGTGCTCAGATATGTGTTTATAAAGAAGGATATGTTAGAATAGGTCTGGCAGACAACAATTTTTTGATCACCAATTTTAATGTTGAAAGTAGATAGAAAAAGTCGATGCCTAGGTGCTGCCGCCATCTTAGATCCGCCAAAATGTTTCTGGTCGCTTACTTGTTTCCATCGGACATCTTCTTTATGGCCTCTATCTGGTTTCCAGCCTGCTAGTTTGTTTCTGCCCACCATTTTGTTTCTGCCATCCGCCATCTTGGTATGAGCAGCTGGCAGCGATGTTGATCGGTGCAGTCCACCATATTGGTAGGTGACTGATGTAGTTATTTCATATTCTGCTACAGTGCACCACCAACCCCTGTAATGTTGTTTATTGTTCTAGAATGTGTCACCCTTTTACTCAAATTCGTTCGACCCCACCAACTAGTTTCTACTTGTCTTTTGTTTACATCGGCTGCTGCTAGGGGGAGGGGGCTTGCCAGTCGTTCGACCACCATAGTGGTTTATGGAGATGGCAGCTATAATGCACTGATGTCGCTCTCACTTGGCCACCATGTTGGTTTTAGAGTTGGTCACTATTTGCACTGCTTTTTATTTAACTTTCGCGGAGCTCAATTATCGTCTGGAGGAGGGTAGGATTGAACTACAGAACTTTAGACCATTTGGCTATCGGGACATGTTCTTGTACAAGGGTTTAAAAGAAATATATGTATTATAATGTATATGGGGAAAAATTATATTTAAACCAATGTAAGTTTTGTTGTCATTATTATACCAGAATAATATTATTTTCTAATCAATTTCTTTATACAATTATTTTATTAAGATTATTAAAAAAATTATTTCAAAAGACAATATATTTATTTACAAGTGCTGTATAATTTAAAAAATTTTTATTGCATATTTAAATACAGTTTTTATTTACATTTTATTTTCTTAATGAAAAAAATTTAATTTGTGTTCGTCATCAATCCTTTGGTTTGGGTCTCCTCATCCATGCTGAAGATGTCAGCAAAGAAACCGAAGAATAGGTATATTAAAATAAATAAAACACCACATGCTTTCTTTTAAAGCTAATTTTATTTTTGTAATTTACGACATGAGTATACACATAAGATCTTGAATTAAAGTATTTATACATATTGACATCTTCCACAGCGATTTCACCTCTCGATGGCCACTTCATTAACCCAGGAATTGTAACGAGTAGGGAAGCCCCCTCACATGATATACGACCTTCCGTTATGTCGTTTCGGCACCTTCTTCACAAAATAAACACCTGGAAACCTCGTCGGTTCAATATCCTCGGTGTAGAATTCACCATGGATGTGTATGGTGTTCAGATCTATGAGATAGTAGGTCCTTGGAGCATAGTTGTGTATACGTCGCATGCGAAACCGTTCGTGGCTCCAATTCGCTGTGAACCCTTTCACGAGTATGACTTTCTGTTTGGAGATGCGCACCAGTTCGCCGATTTTGGCTTTAGGCTTGCGTGGGTCCTTCTTCTTCGGAACAGCATACACAGTCCGAACGAGGAAGTCGTCCTTGACTACTTCGGGCATCATGCGAGTGGTCGTCTGCACTGTAGAATTATACTCGCGAACGAGTTTCGGCAGTAGCTCAAGCCACTTGTAGCCTCCATTCGCCGTGTTATGATTCCACATCTTGCCCTTCAAAGTCTTGTTGGACATTTCGATGGTAGATGCTTTGAGATTGCTGTACATGTGATAATTATATATGTTAAGTTTCTTCATCAGCGCCTTGAACATTGCATTCCAGAATTCCTTGCCCTGGTCGATTTGCAAATCGGTTGGGATGCGTCATTTGCCCTACCTATCTACCATGGCCTCGGATACATTCTTCGACTTGACCAGCCTGGCCTAGGCAAATTTGCTATAGGCATCGATAACTGTCAACATGTATTTGCAGCCCTTGTTGAGCCGAGCATACAGCATCATATCAACGAGGTTGACTAAACAAGTCGTTCATCCCTCAAATCATTACCTTGCGATAGCGGAAGTTGCACCAGGAGTCTGCAGTCAGTTCGTGGGTATTTCCCATCCGACTCATCGTATGTAGCCTCCCTCATTCAGTTCTTCGATGCTGTATATAATCTCGTTGGTGTGCGAGTAATTTACATCCCTTTACGAAGCAACCAGTAGTTGTTGTCTATCCACCAGTTCGTTCGGGTCGTCTCAAAACACCTAGTCGATGTTATTGCCAACAGCTATATTCTTCAGACCGTTCCCACTTTTTAGTGCAAGGCCATTGATGATGTCTGCGAGAATGTCGAATTTTTCATGATCTTCATCTTTATAAGCTCCAGTCTCGGGATTGTTATATTGGTAATGTGTGTGTGTGAGATCAAGCAACATCTTGTATTCCAGCAGGTCGGATTATGTAAACTGCCTGGGCTCCTTATGAAATAGAAGTTCGTAAAGCCCGAGTGTTCAACACGTCTTGTAATCGCCTACATGAATTATTCCACCTGGTAGAAAATCTATTTCATCAGCACCAAGGAATCATTTATCAGTATGCCTGTATACTCTGTACATCGTATCATCATTATGAGCTGTGTACGATTGTAGGTACCCTATTGTCCAGCCATAGCATTAGATTTCAGGGCTTTTTTCCGTATATTTTTCTTGTGTTACAAATCCACATCCGATCCTTCATCCTGATTAATTTGTATGTCATCATGTTTCCTTTTCTTCGTAGGCTCAGCAGTAAAGTTGACTTCGGTCTTTACGACTATGGGCGCTCCATCGCTCTCCCTGAGCACATCGATACTGTGAGTAACTGTCTTAAAGATTTCTTCATTTATAAGGTCGCGCGAAAGTAAAGCTTTCTTGGAGAGCAAATGCTTCGAGCGAACCGACTGTATCACTCGATGAGGTTCGCTAGCAATGTCCGACATCGTACTGAAAATAAAGGGTTACAGTTGCTCTCTTTTATAGATTTTGTCATGAATCTCCAACAAACTATTTTCGATCCTTTCCAGGCGTTCGCTGCAGATATCCTAAATGTATTTTACATTGTTTTTAATATCCGTTTCCGTAGTGAGGTGGGAAATCCAGGTAGTGAATATATGCTTTATGGAATTTTTAAGCACTTTTAGTATTTCTTCATTTTGTGCAGATGCCAGATTCAGTGTTTCTGTAATTTTCCTTTGAACACTCGTTACATGCTCGACCAATGCCATCAAACCGCGATCGATCTCGGTCTTCACACGATCCATCACCCCGATTTCGGACAAGCAAGTGTGAAAGAATTTGCTCTGAACAGTCAACACATGGCGTAAATTCCGAGAGGAATCTATTACCAGTTTCGAGAACGAAATCTTTAGTAGCAGCATCTTCAGGTCGTTCGGGTTCACCTTTGTTTCGAATTATTCTTCTACCAAAATCACAAGTTCCATAGTTTTTGAAATATTTGGGCAATTTTACAAATGATACATAAAATAAATTTGAATACAATAATTTTAATTATTTATAAATGCCTTAATTTATAGATGTCTGATCGTTTTACGATTGTTTAGACAATTTCAGCTGCCGCGCGTGTCCATGCATGCTAGCAAACTCAACTTCAGTAACACACATTAAATAATAAAAATTTTATTTATTTTTATTTTTAAGTACATATTTTCTTAATTTGAAAGGAAAAATTATTTTAAGAAAAATGACTAAAATTGATTACTGTTCTGGAATAATAACGACAGCAAAAACGTACATCGCATTTAAATATAATTTTTTCCACATATACATTATATTACATATACTTCTTTTAAATTATTTTACAGACACATGTCCCGATAGCCGAGTGGTCTAAGGCATCTGCATGCATACCCAAGGTTCGGCCGTTCAATATTTAGAGCTCTGCGGAAATTAAATAAAAAGCAGTGGCCAACTCTAGAACCAACATGGCGGCCGAGTGAGAGCGACATTAGCACATTACAGCTACCATCTCCATAAATAAATATGGTGGTTGAACTACTGGCGCACCCCCTGGCAACAGCCGATGTAAACCAAGGACAAGTNGGGGGGGGGGGGTTGAACGAAGGTGAAATAGGGTGGCACACTCTAGCAGCAATAAACAACATTACAGGTATTCATAGTGTAATCTAGCGATAACTAGAGAACTACAGCAGCCACCTACCAAGATAGTGGGCTGCACTGAAAGACATGGCTGCCGGCAGCACCTACCAAGATGGCAGAAACAAGATAACTGTCAAAACAAAATGGCAGGCGGAAACCAAATAACGGCTGGAAACAATATGGCGGACGGAAACAAGAGAGCGGACATATACATGCTGGCGAATGGAAGCAAGGTAGCAGCTGTGGTGTCATCCAAGATGGCAGCTGCGATGTCATCTAAGATGGCAGCTGAGGCAAGGAGCCACTGCCCCGAGCTCTTGTCATCGGATCGGCATAATATATCTTCTGTTGAGTATGATGAAATCGTGGAACGATGTAGATTTAATACTAAGCTGCTTCACATCCAAAATTTAAAACATTGTATTTGGTATTGCCGCCTCACGTCTGATTATATTTGCTTGCACAGTGCAGAAGTATTCTACCACAGTTACTAAGAAATTGTAACTTCATAAGGAAAGTATGTATGATGGCTATTTGTATTCAGATTATGAAGATCATAATTGTAGAGAATAATTTGTAGCATCTTATACTGATTAATAAAATAAATAATTTCATATTTATAAATTTGACTTTCATTGAAAAACGAACCTGTTGAGTGATGACTTGTAAAATTTCCATAGGAGACTTACACATCACTTTGATGTTATTTGAAGGTATCATTCATGTTATAGTACCATTTGGAGAGGGTAGGATCTGACTGTAGCCGCTCCATCTTGTCTTTATGCTCGTCATTATTCTTGAGCAGAATACTGACGCGCCGAAGCAAGCAAAAATTGGACTTCACATTGTAGTGACAATACGACACAGGTTTTAATTTGCTAACCTAGGTGCATAGGCTAGTACAGTGATTTTGAGGCAATGTTCCGTGTTTGTAATAGCAAAAATTCAAAACTCAGATGGCATTTCAATCAATGCCTCTGATAATAGTAGCCAACCGTGTCACTTTATGTTTATGTGCATCATGTTGCAAAATTTATAAAATATTAATATATTTGCAGTAAACTTTGCCCACACGCGAAACATATAATTTTGCTTACTTCTGTATCAACCACAAATTTTCAATACCTCATTTCTCTTGTGTAAATAGTTCGTTCCATTCCTAACTATGTCGTTTGTTGACACATACTCAAACATATTACACACTAGAAAATAAAATAATATTATTTAACAGTAATCTTTGATTCCACCCATTCCATACTGTGTGACCTCAAATTTCTTGGCAAACAAAGAATGCACTCGTGTTTTAAATTGTTAATATCAAATTAGTTTTTTGCTGATCCTGAACTTTCAATATGTGATATCTTTCACTTCACTAAAAATGTTTTTCAGCTGTGGCCATTTCTCCATCTTCCACTCATCAAAGTAGCCACCATGTAGGTGATTATCTAACACAAGATGATTGAGTTTCGAGGAATGAACTAACGACCATACATCGATGAGGAAACGGAAAGACATAGATAGTAACTTAAAACATAGATCTTAGGCTAAAGATGAGGTATACCGCTCATTCGTCTTCTGCGCAAGTACACTACACTGACCTACACCAAAGGAACACACCCGTCAAAGTCACATGGTGAACAGAGATGGACGAGTTTTTTTATTTCTTAATTTTTAAAAGGCAAGCACTTTTATTTTAATAAAATACTTTCACAAATTAAAATTTTATCTAACTACTTTACAAATTGGTTGGAGGAAGTTTACAAATATCCAAAAGCACTTGTTAACCAATCAGTGTTGTAACCTAAAATCCATTCCACACCGTGTTTGGAAGTTTTATTGGCAAAAAAGCAGTACAGTGTTGGGACATGGAGATTGGTTGTGAGCAGCCTGCGATATCGGCCTACCTCATTATTTTCAATGCAATATATACACAAAGGTGACAAAAGTCATGGGATAGCAATATGCAAATATACAGATGGCGGTAGTATCGCGTATGAAATGTATAAATAGGCAGTGCATTGATTGGGCTTTCATTTGTAGTCAAGTGATTCATGTGAAAATATTTCTGACGTGATTATGGCCGCACGACGGGAATTAACAGACTTTGAACGCGGAATGCTAGTTGGAGCTATACGCATGGAACATTCCATTGCGGAAATGGTTAGGGAATTCAACATTCCGAGATCCACAGTACCAAGAGTGTGCCGAGAATACCTAACTTCAGGTATAACCTTCCACCATGGACAATGCAGTAGCCGACCGCCTGCACTTAATGACCGAGAACAACGACGTGTGCGCAGAATGGTCAGTGTTAACAGACAATCAACACTGCGTAAAATAACCGCAGAAATCAATGTGGGACGTACGACGGACGTGTCCGTTAGGACAGTGTGGCGAACTTTAGCTGTACTGGGCTATGTCAGTAGAAGACCGACTCCAGTGCCTTTACTAACAGAACGACATCGCCTGCAGCGCGTCTCCTGGGCTCGTGACCACATTGGTTGGACCCTAGATGACTGGAAAACCGTTGCTTGGTCAGATGAGTCCCGATTTCAGTTGATAAGAGCTGATGGTAGAGTTCGAGTGTGGCGCAGATCCCACGAATCCATGGACCCAAGTTGTCAACAAGGAACTGTGCAAGCTGGTGGTAGCTTCATAATGGTATGGGCTGTTTTTACATGGAATGGACTGGGTCCTCTGGTCCAACTGAACCGATCATTGACTGGAAAGGATTATGTTCAGCTACTTGGAGACCACTTGCAGCCATTCATGGACTTCATGTACCCAAACAACGATGGAATTTTTATGGATGACAATGTGCCATGACACTGGGCCACAACTGTTCGCGATTGGTTTGAAGAACATTCTGGACAATTCCAGCGAATGATTTGTCTACCAAGATCGCCCGACATGAATCCCATAGAGGATTTATGGGACATAATCGAGAAGTCATTTCGTGTACAAACTCCTGCACCGGCAACACTTTCGCAATTACGGACGTCTATAGAGGCATCATGAATCAATATTTCTGCCGGGGACTTCCAACGACTTGTTGAGTCCATGCCACGCCGAGTTGCTGCACTTCGCCGGGAAAAAAGGAGGTCCGACACGATATTAGGAGGTATCTCATGACTTTGTCGCCTCAGTGTAGGTATTTTACTATCATTATTTCCTTTAGGCCATGTGGGGACTATATGGTAATTTAAATTCCTTATCATTTGTTCCTTACTTTTCTACCAATATTAGCTTTCTTCGAACCAAATTGAGCCAATTTTTTTATCACTCCAGACTTGGAATCCATCAATTTTTATCATTTTTTCCTTAAAAATGTTTGTTTCTTAAGCTCCTTCTGCATTTATTTTTNGACTTGGAATCCATCAATTTTTATCATTTTTTCCTTAAAAATGTTTGTTTCTTAAGCTCCTTCTGCATTTATTTTGTTTCTTTTGAAATCCTTTTTGACTTCTTGAATCCAACTTGTTAAGTTTTTTTTTCAAAAGTATTTAAAGATCTATTTATTTAACCTAATTTAAATAATTCTTTACAAATGTCCAAAAAAAAATCAGTCTTCCCTTTTTTCATTCTAAGTAATATTGGCCATATGTTGATATATTTCATCATTACTTCCCNAAAAAAAAATCAGTCTTCCCTTTTTTCATTCTAAGTAATATTGGCCATATGTTGATATATTTCATCATTACTTCCCAATTTTCAGCCTTCTGTATTTTTTCGTGGACGTAATATTTTTCTAATGATTCGTCTTCGAAATATTTTTAGATTGTCGAAATTATAATTCAAAGCTATTCATTCTCTTTCATATGGACATGCCGTATTTAGTGCTGTATTTATGATTATGTCTTATTTTCGCATTCTTTGATATACATTTTTTATTGCAGATATCTTCAGTTATACCATATATGCTCTTTCCACTTTATGTATGCTTTCTTCAATAGCGGATTTTTCTAAACCGTTTTATTGAATTATTTCCCATAGGTACTTACATTTTTAAACTTTCTTTATCCAACCAATATCAGTTATTAAGAATTTTGGTGTATTTTTAATGTTTGTTATAGATTTGTTTTTTTTTTCTGCCAAATATCTTAAGCCTGCTTGTTTGGCCATGTCTTCTAAGAGATTGACTTGTATTGCTGCATTTGTAAGATTAAGATACGTTTTTATGGACATATTTATGTCCTTATATAGGGACGAATATACGAAAGAACAGCGTGGATTCTCATCAGATTTATTTGCCATTGAAACAACAAGAGTTAAGAAAATTAACACTTAAATTAGCTTAAAAATAAGTAACTTTTAGGTAAAAAAAGTAAACTAGATTATGTTAAAATTTACTTGGCTAGAAAACTAACAAATTAAGTTAAAATATTATATTCAGTTGTAACTTTTAACATAACTTTTAACTTCTTAAAAAGTTACTCTATATGTCTGGAGGTTTAGTAACAGTATCAGTACAGAAAGGAAGAAATGGAAAGTTTTTAGCACAACATATTTTTATACAGAAAATCATATCACAGGAAATTTAAAGAAATCACTGAGAACAGAAAAACTCAAGAAATGTAATATCATTAATAGTTTGAAATAATGAAATAGGGTTTTTGGTCATTATTAAGTTGAAACAATAATTGAGGGTTGTGTTGAATTTTTAACGTAATCAATTGACAATATATTCAAAACGGAAGAAGTTAACTTAAAAGTAATAACGTAAAATAATAAATCCACATGTATAACGCAATTGTGGGAGTATAGAATTTTCACGTATTTAAGCTCTCTACCGTTTAGCTCACTATTGTTAAAAATACTAAAATAATAGTTACAAGCAATTAAAAAGTTAATGATGGCGCAGACAATTACTCTGAATGCTTTAAGTAGGTCGGGAAGAGCCTGTGTATTGCAATGATTCAACCAAGAGCATCGAAACAGTTAACTTAAGACACAGGGTCTTAGACAGGAAGTTGTAAATTTTAAATAAACTATATGCATAGAACTTACGTGGGTTATAAACTTACGTAGGGGTCAACCACCCTCAGAAAAATAATAAACATTCCAAAACTTTACCTGTCAGATGTAAACTCCGCACTTCTAAAATCGAAGAGCGAAAAATATCAAGGAATTAAAATATTGAAATTACTTCAAAATTATAGACTTCTAAGTAGTTAATGTTTCTGAATAAAAATTGTTGAATAATAATGGAAAAACAACACAGGCATCGATTATCGTATAAAAATGAAAGGCAGCAATAATTATAAGAATTGACTTACATGTTTGACATAGTATCACGTAGCCAAACATTAGATACACACACAATAACAACATTCGTCTTCTTTACCTCTCCCCGCCAAAATAACACTCATATAACATACCACTCACTTAGGCGCATTAATATTTACAATTCCTCTTATATATCGTAACGATTTTTTTTATTAATAGAGAGTTAATTATCCTTTATCAAGAAATATGCAGCAATTATGTCATGTATCTGATGCTACGGAACCATTAGTAGGAAAAAAAGTGTTACATATTATCTACTTGTAAACTACAACTAACACACCCAAAATGGTCTTTTAAACAAATATCAAAGAATATTTTAAAGCTTGAATTTTACAAATTTTGCAGTAAAATACTAGTTTTTATTTAATGATGTATATAGTCAATCATGTACTATAGAATCACCACCTTTTCATTATATTCTCTAAAACTCAAATTAAATAGGTAGTTGAAAAGTTGAACCGACGGGATGGAGAATTGAGATCTTCCAGATGCAGATATATACTACCGCAATCAAGCAGTTGCGTTACAGCTGCAGTTGGCCCAGGAACCGACGTTTGCGACTTTATTCGATTTCTGCTGCAACTACTGCTTCTAAAACGGAACCGTTAGTTTCTGACGATGGCGATATCATGTGTCGTTTGCTCGTACTAACTTTTGATATCGCTCTGCTGATCTCTAGTACCGAAATAGTTCATTAGGTGAGCAAAAAATACTGAAAATATTAATCGTTGNTGATATCGCTCTGCTGATCTCTAGTACCGAAATAGTTCATTAGGTGAGCAAAAAATACTGAAAATATTAATCGTTAATCGTTGTAACATGAATAGTTTACATTAAAACAATGGTGCGTATAATTAATCACTACTGGTATTAAAAAGTCCNTTAATCGTTGTAACATGAATAGTTTACATTAAAACAATGGTGCGTATAATTAATCACTACTGGTATTAAAAAGTCCTGTAAATGAAAATAGCTTAATATTTATCCATCAATTACATAATGCCAATGATAGTCTGCCTAATGGCGCTTTGCGTGATGGAGATTTGACTAATAGCGATTTCTCTAACGGCATTTTACCTAATGGTAAAAGGTATAACGGCGTTTTGCCTAACGGAATTTTGCATACAGGCGTTTTGCGTAAAGGTGTTTTGCCTAATGGTGTTTTGCCTAAAATGTTACTTTCTTGAAAGAGATGCGTTTTCCCTTACAGCATTTTGCCTAATAGCATTTCGCCTAGCCGCATTTTGCCTAAAATATGAATACTGCATTTATTCCTACGGCGTTTTGCCTCAAAAGGCATTTCGCCTAACAGCGATTCACCTAATGGCGACCCACCTAATGGTATTTTGCCTAATGGCATTTTGCCTAACGTTAGGCAAAATGGCGTGTCCCCAAACCGAAGACTTTAGAGGATGCTGAATAATATTCTGAGGACTAGGATCCTCGACGCAACACGACATTTGGAACAATTTCTGGGCGATCGCTGACGACACTATTAATACAGACACAGCTGGACGGTGGGCAGTCATTTCATAGAAGTTTTTAGCTGAGTGCATTAACCGGATGACGTCGAGTGAGGTGAGGGACATATGTGAAGAGGCGGACGACGACGGGAGATTGCGAGACGACGGCGGACGAGATGTTTGTGTTGTGAACGGACGAGATGGGCGTAAAACCCAACGAGTGAAGACTGCTGTGCAAATATTGCGGACTGGCGGGACCTGGTCTGAACTGAGGTAGGACTCAATTAAGCTGTTATATGGATTTTATTGTAAATATTGCCACTCTCAAATATAGACAGGTAACTTATAAAGTAATTTAATATTTTATGATACACTGCTTATTGGGTATGATATTAGCTATTTGATTACATTTATTCATTTTATCTAATTTTAAATTTTGCGGATTGAATTCATTATTTGTAAATAGTAAGATATAGCAATTTAATGTGATATGTTGAGACGAGAGTATTTTATTTGTTACTATTGTAAATTAATTCGGAATATATAGTTAATTATTTAATTTAATAGAGACCTCCATCCCTTAACGAACGCAGTGTAGCACACTGACTTTGAGAAATTGTAAAACTGGTGTCAGTAGTGTATGGAGGCATTTGATATAAAATGAATAAATAATATTATTTGTTATTAATATTACAGTAGAACATTAACAGGTAGGATAATTTTGTAAATATAATATAGTGGCAGAAGTAGGTCCAGGAATTGATAAAGAAAATTGTGAATGTTAACTTGGAAAATGTTCGCAGACATGGAAGCCCTTCGTGCTTTAATCGAAGGATTGATTGGCCAAATTGATAATGTAAATGGCATATTAAATTGTGTTGTAGATAACGGTAGTGAAAATGTAAATAGCCAAATTAGTAGTGTTAGTGAACAGGTAGACAAGAAAATATACAGTGTAAACAAAAATCTCGAAAGAAGAAATAGACAGTGTAAACCATATATGTCAACAGAAAAATAGACAGACTAAACGAAAATGTGGATAGAAAAATAGACAATTTTGACCGAAAATAGACTATGNGTGGATAGAAAAATAGACAATTTTGACCGAAAATAGACTATGTGGACAAGAAATTTTACTGTGAGAGATAGAATGGACAGTATGAGAGATAGATTGGACAGTGTGAATGAAAGAATGGACAGTTAGAATGAAAGGATGGACATTGTTAACAAGACGTTGGACAGTGTGAATGAAAGAATAGACAGTTAGAATGAAAGAATGGAAATTGTAAACAAGAGGTTGGATGGTGTCGAAGATAAGGTGGAATAGGAAGTATGCGCCTTTAAGAAGCAATGGCAGGAATTCCTGCAGTAGCATGGAAGAAGACTTTCATCAACGAAGGTGGGCATCGAGGACATTGCAGTCCCTGCCAGAACACCATCGATTGGATTGCTATACACTAGTGTCGGCACTAAAGCTTCACTAAAGCAACACGCACTGACTAGTGGAGCACACCAAGAAATGTGGCAGGACATCACAAGGCTGTCACGCCTGTGTCTGGAGGGACGCTCTGAGGAGGCACGAGGTATCATCGCAGTCGGCTTCTTCGTCGATGCTATCGCCGACACGAAGGTACGGCAAGCTGTACGTTTGGCTGCACTTTACACCATCCAGGATGCCTTGGCCCAAGCACTGGGGATGGAGTCAGCAAGGCAGGCATCAGTGCCCCGATGTCCGGTACTGGCAGTGATGCTGAACGGAGAACGGAGGGGAGGACGACAGAAACAAGAGAAAGCTAAAGGAATGGCAGATGGCCATGAGAAACATCGCTTCCAGAGACTGCGCTAAAGAGATTCACTGTCATTCTCCCAAACGGTCTGAATGTTAGTCTTGTCTACAGCCGGGGCACCTCAGGGCCAACTGTCGTCAGCAGCATCAACAGCAGCAGCAGCAACCAGCGAGCAGGCATCGAGGGGCAATTGAGAGTGCAAAATCTTCGGGAAACTTGTAAGCACCGTTCTTGAGAGGCAAAGGTCGGTGATTGTTGGAGGGAATGCCCCAGTGTTATTGGAGGTGCATCGAATGAAAAATACCATGGATGTGATATTCGTGGAGGTGAGCTAGATTATGATTCTTGTCAGATTATCGTTGAGACAATGGCTACTATAATGGTGGCAAGACCAGAAATTCTTGAACTTTCCCCCCAGTGATCTTTTGATGAGAGCATGCATCACTGCTATTTAAATATAGTTACGGGCGAGACGACGCCAGTTAGATGCAAGAGAACTGTACTATCAAAGCTCGGTATCCTTAGCATAGAGCGTGATATTTACATAGCAGAAATAGAGGACGATTTCCTTTTGGGACCTGATGTGTTACATAAGCTGAAATGTTGAATATGTACTCGACTGGGTGTGTTATAGGCAGATAATACCATGATAGTAATGTGAACATTACGAGATTTATTTTCGCCAGTGAACTGCCAAGTAGTGTGTAATCAGTCGATTGTGCTCTCTCTTTCTAGCGAAAGTGTTATTCCAGGCAGATGCCAGGGAAAATTTGTCAGAAAGTTGGGCATAATCAAACCAGCTCAGAAGTGTGATATTTTAACCGACGGTGTCATTGTAGCAAGCCATTTTATTTCTCTAAAATCAGAGAGTTGGCCAGTTAGAAAGATTAACTCATAAGACCATGCCACCAGCATTTAAGAAGAGGCAGTTATTGGGGTTTGCATGCAGGTCTCATAGGTACTTCCAAATCGTCCAGAAGTTTCGATGCCACAAAATACAGGATGTCGTCTACCAGATGCTCTGGGGAAACTGCTGACAAGAACAAGAAAAACCTCATATAGAGAGAATGTAGGGCTTTCTCATAATTATTACACAGAACAAGAATTGCTCTCTCCTGTGAACCCAATGACCTACACAGAACTAATGTTGCATGCTATCACATAAACCCAGGGGATTCCAGGCCCAATAAGCAGTCAGCCAGGCGACTACCGTTAGCTTAACATGAGGTTGTTATTTGTATTCTGAAGGAGATGAAGGTTTTAGACGTGAAAAAGCCATCAGTTAGACCATGGTCCTCTCCAATTGTGATTGTTAGAAATAAAGATGACTCTATAAGATTTTGTATTTATTACTGCCAACTTAATAATGTGACCAAGAATGACTCTTACCAACTCCCAAGAAAAGACGACACAGTGAATAGCTGAGCAGGTTCACAGTGATTTTCTACTTTATACATGAAGAGCGGGTATTGGCAGTGCGAGGTCACCTCAGAAGACAAAAAAAAAGACTGCTTTTTGTGTTTAAGGGAAAGGAACCTGGCTATTCAAGCTTATGTTATTTGGGCTATGTAATGTCCCTGCCACCTTTGAACGGTTGATGAAAAAAGTTCTGCCCTTAGACATTTCCCATGTGTACCTAGACGACATTGTGGTCATGGGAAGAACATTTGAAGTTCACCATACATGCCTATACTCTGTGCTTTAGAAAGTAGCAGCAGCCAAACTGAAATTAGTTCCTAAGGAATATTACCTTTTCCAAAAGATAATTAATTTCTTGGGACATGTGTCGGCCCGTGGGATTGAAAGAGACCATGAGATGGCCAGAGCAACAAAATATTGGCCTCTACCAATGGATATGTGCCCGTGTTCGCAACGATAGCCAAGCCTCTGCACGAATCAATTGAGGTAAAAAAAATCTTATTGGAACCCAGAGAGCGAAATTGCTTATAATAGACTCAATGAAATTCTCATTTCTCCCACATTGTTGAGCTTCCCAAGTAGAGAGGGTGAATTAATTCTGGATACCGATGCTAGTGGTGTATGTATCGGGGATGTGTAATCTCAGATTGTGGATGGAAAGGAGAGGCTACTTGAATACTTCAGGAAGGTGCCACCCAATCCTGAGAGGAATTACTGTGGGACATGTAGGGAGCTTCCTGCCATGGTGAAGGATATCACACATTTTCATCCATATATTTAAGGCAGACACTTCATCATAAGAAATTGGAAATAGCTCAGAGAACAATATACCCTTAAAATTGCTCATTTATTTTATTTCAAGGATATGATCATGCTTCAATACTCTGGCTACTAAATTTCAAAAACACCGAATCAAATATGACGGTGGATAAAGCACCTGCAAGAATATGACTTTTAAATACATCTCACTACTATTTAGGACTCCACAGCAAAATTGATGCACTTTCCAGGAGACTATTCGAACCATTTTGTCAATATTGCGAATGCCAGGAGGAAAGGGGTGGCATATAGTGGAAAGCAACAAGGATAAGAATTCAAGGCCCTCTAACTGGAGATGGGGCACCTACATGGGGTGATAAAACATAATAAATGATCAGCTATATGATCCCACCTTGAACCCAATATTGGAGTTGAAAGAAGCTGGGTATCGAGCCAGATGGGAGGAGATATCCAGCCTAGGTCTGACAGTAAAGGTATACAGGGCAAAGTGAAAATCTCTTGTTATAAATAATAGTGTGCTTTACAGGAACTGGGAAAGTAATATTGGGAAACAAAGACACAATTAGTCCTACCAGAGTGCCGAATCCCAGAAATACTAAGATATTTGCACGACACAGCAGCAGGTGGTCTCTTCTGTGTAAATAAGGCCCTTGACAAAATTCAAATCATTATATTAGCTGCATTTCTGGAAGGATGTTTAGAAGTGATGCCTGTATCGCGAGGGAGGGTTAAGAGACGAAATACAATGTTGGGACCCCATTTGAGAGGATGGCTGTGGGCATTTTCGGGCAAATACCAGTCACTAAGATGGGGAATCGGTACCTTCTGGTAGCAGAAGACTATTTCACAAAGTGACCTGTGGTCATACCGGAGCCAAAGCAAGTGGCTGCCACGGTAGCTGATGTATTTTTTGATATAATTTTATCCCGGTTTGGAGTGCCACTTGACCTTCATTCTAATCAAGAACGAAAAGTTGAAGCAATTCTTTTCCAAGAGGCAACAAGGATTTTAGGAATGAAGAAGACTTGTAACACAGCATTACACCCTCAGTCGAATGGGATGGTCGAGAGGCTAAATAGTGCCCTGGCAATCTTCAAAGGAGGCAAGTAGAAATACTGGGACTCCAAGGTACCATTATTTCTCCTGGCACATCGTTCAGAAATCCACAAGTCGATAAGGGTAACCTCTTTAAGGATGCTATTTGGGAGAGATCTCTGCCTCCCTGGTGACCTACGGTTTGGAAATCCAATGGAAGAAGATGCAGCCATCCCATTATATGCANGAGAGATCTCTGCCTCCCTGGTGACCTACGGTTTGGAAATCCAATGGAAGAAGATGCAGCCATCCCATTATATGCAATTTAATTAGATCAATTGTTAGTCGACATTCATGAGTTGGCCCGGAGGCACCTTTAAATTAATAGTGACAGATTGAAAACACGATATTATCAAAGAATGCCTGAAGAGATTTTTTAAGAACAGCTGGTGAGGTTTTACAACCCTCAAAAGCAGTAGGGATATTACCGAATGCTACAGAAAGGTTGGGAAGGCCCGTAGAGAGTCCTGAAAAAAAATTAATGATGTGGTCTACCGTATTTGTCGACAGGGCTCTCGGGCGAAACCTAAGGTTGTACACTTCGACCGACTGGTGCTGCACGAACGTCCAGATCCTGGTGAGAGTGTTCGGAACAAGCAGAACTAAGGAGAAGGCAGTGTTGTGCCCCGATTTTAAGTTTAAAAATAATGAATGGGATATTAACTTATGAAAAAATTATATAGTTTGAAAAATTAGAAGATTTTAAATCTAAAAAAAGGGGGGAGGGGGAGGAGTCCAAAGGCAAAGCTATAGAGAGCTCTTAACAGAGTCACAGCCAAATAAATTAATTTAATCTTTAAAGATTGAAGATGGTTGCTACCCCAAACATAACCAAAACAACCTGCCAATCACGAAAGAATTTCGTGTTGCCCCCTACAGATATCTCTCCTTAGAGATGCCCTACCCACGATAGAAAGAAAAGGTACTATCAAAAAACCAATTTTAGGAATAAATGCCCACGAGAGAATTCCCAAATTTAAAATAAAATTTGCTATCCTTCATTTACCTTATTTTCCACAAGAAAGACACAATAGGACAGAAAAACAATAGCAATGGTCGATGCGAGAGGACGATTCCAGGCTGACCAACTGCCAGCCAAAATTAATACCTGGGAAGGCCAGCCACTCACATTAACATACTGTAAGTCTCAATAAATAAAATATGTGTTCCTTGCTAATAGTAAATAAAAAATGGTGAAGATATGATTAAAAACAGCCAAGGTCCATCGACCCAGAGCACGCATTACGGCCGGCCACTACGATCCAACCTCACTGGTCTGCTGTATCATGCTGACTTCCCATGCCGTTCCAACACACAACGACTACACTCCCTCCTACCTGGTACCCGACGACGACTTACTTCATGGGAATAACCCCTCGTTCACTCGTGCCTCTGCATTGCTGTAGGACAGTGGAAAACTACTCAAGCAGCCAAAATTTCACAAAAATCACTCAAACTCGCGCGCGCTCGTAAGACCGCCCGACTCTTCCGCCATCTTTTCACTTTTAAGTAACTTTTCCCTCCTTCTATTGAATCTTCTTCATCTCTACGCTGTTCGCTAGCAGCCCGCTCGCCGCCTGCCAACCAGCGCCGAAGAGTTATTCACGGCTGAGGCCCGCTTCCTCGAGAATTGAACCCCGCGTGGCCCGCTTTTCCAAAAAACTAAGCAGAAACTGCCCAACGCGGTTCAACAGCTCGGCTTGCACGCCGACACAAAAGCTTGCAATTCTCTCGCGTGAGTGATCGGCACTCACAGCCTACCTGCGAAACTCTGCAAGCTAACCCGGAAGTCTGGAGCATGTCGCATGAGCTCAGGCCGCCTGAACTCCAGCTTTGTAACGAATCAAATACAAAATAAATTACTTTTTAGGACAGATAAATGTTTTCAAACTATTCTAATGCACAAAAAACGTTTCAATTTCTCCCCATTTTAAATCTTTGTGCCCTCACTTAAGTATGCTTTAGTGGGGTCACGCTCCATTTACAAATGTTTGTTACTTGCTTGCAAAGATGCCTATAGGTTTAATCGAGTGATAAGAGTTGATATTCAATCTGTTTAACACAATCCACTTCGGGTAGGAACTTATGTAGAATTACCAACATTCTTTAGAAGTAAGAAGTTTTGTATTATTATTATTAAGAATACGAAAATTAATAAATCTAAATTTCAAAAACAAGAAAACTTAATATGTTTTGAATATGCTATAGAAAATATTTTGTAAGTATTTTGCTCGTTCTAAAATACACACTTATGATAAAATTTAGAAATATGAATCGTTAAAAGTGAAATATATAGCTAAATTAGTTCCCGAAAACATAAAGGAATACGAAATTTTTTTTATGTTCCTAGCAAATTTTATATATTTGAAAATATTAAATTCGGGTTATTATAATCAGTGACAGGTATAAACAGTGTCCAAATCACATTTACTTACAACTATATCAAAACACTTTGTTGGAATAAAAAATATATCTAGTTAATTTAAATGTGGAATATATAAAAATAAGTCATCATATTCCTAATAGCATGTAGTGTGATTCAAAGTATTTCTGCGAAAAGAAATTAAATCAACACTGCGTTATTGAACATATTACTACCATTTTTAAGTAGCATGATGAATGGGTTTGAAATAGCGTTCNAACATATTACTACCATTTTTAAGTAGCATGATGAATGGGTTTGAAATAGCGTTCTTGTGATTGATCAATATTGGCGAATATTCAAATTTGTTTATTTTTAAAGGTAAGTTAGTCATCTTGGTACATGACATTAGGCAGCAAGCTCAGGTGAGATGAGCCCCAGGTAATTTTATTAGGTTTTTATAACTAATTAGTCAAGTTCGCCCCTGAATCAGGCAATCTGAAACAGACGAAGTAATGTGGCAAGTTAATGAAAGCCTCTCGGTCCCGGCCAGCGAAATAATTCAGTGAGGGTAGATGGAACTCCCGCGGCTTTATTTAAGGAGCATTTTAATTATAGTTATACCCCGGCGGCTTACTATAAAGAAGCTGTTGCACCTAGTGGTTCCTACGCATTTGTAGTGATGCTTTGTCGTGTTGGATTGACGAGAACTTAAATAAATTCCATATTTTCATCATTTAATTTTCACTTTCAGATTAGATAGAGCTAAATTAATTTCCAAGCAAAGGCGTTAATATAAATTTTCCGAACGTTTTTGTTTCGTTATGTTGTGTTTTTATCGAACACTGATTCTCTCCTTTTTTTAACCATGGACAACTTGAAGTGAGTTTCTTCGCAATGTGAGTTAGCGGAAAACCGTTTTCAAAATCATTTTTTTTTTTTCAATTATGTTCTTAATTTTTCTACTTTTGGGCAAAGTAAAAGCTAATTTCAGTATCATCACGAGGGACGCTTGTGTTACAAATGCCAGGTAATTTTTCACGCACTTTTCCATATTTGTTCAGAGCCATGCTAACCAGAAATTAATTTTGATAACTTTTTTAACACGAATATTTACTCTTCTTGCAAAATTATTGAGAAATAAACGAAAAAAAAAAGTATTTTGAAAACGTCTTTGCAGGATTTCCTCATCTATGTAGCGAGTAGAGCATTATTTTTCTTGTGTTTCTGTTTGATATGTATATGTCTTTCATTTTCTGTATTTGTTTAGCCAGTCAGCAGTGTTCGAGGGTATACAAATTGCATATGTTATTTCCAGTTGACAAGGTAAAGGGGTGTTTGTTTACTCATAAAGAGTTTGAACGAGCCGGGCAAATTCACACACCAAACTACCTAATGTGTTAGAAAAATAATTACAGCAGTCTTTTTTCATATCGTATTCTATCACTCAAGTGTAAATGTGGCAAGTTCTATTAATGCTATGCACGTACGCTACTCTCACACACCGCCTTTTCTTAAATGACGCCGCAGTTAGGATTGGCACTCTACCACGGAGACACACTACACGCGCCGCTGTTGCCGCTACATCTCCGTCACATTCACACACCACACGGGCGTACAGTTGTGTTAGAAATTGTAGTGTATGCGAGTCGTTCTATTAGGAACGAAGAGAGGTACGCGACGCCGCATTTTGGCGCATCAAGTGGTGCTACAAAAGGAAAAGCTCAGTCCCTTTTAACACCGTGACACATATTATTCGTGAGTAGGAGATAGCACACACCGTGTAAGCTCAAGCCCACTACTCGAATAAACTATGGATTTCTCGAATACGTGGGAAATATGGAGGAAATCAAAGAAGTTAGTTACCCGTTTTGTAGAGAGAAAGGACACTGCTGCCACCACAGGAGTTACACAACAGCATAAATCAGCCGCTACACCTGCACTCCTACCTGAGATCCCAGTTGTTAATCCAGGCACCACCAGCCAAAAAACCATGTTACAGAATATTATGCTCAGGCAAACACACTTAGATGAGAAGTTGCAGGAAAAGTTATAGGAGCAAGCGGAGGGGCTCAAGAAATGTTTTATGGAAAGGCTCAGAAGAAAAGTGAGCAGTTGGCCNAAAAGTTATAGGAGCAAGCGGAGGGGCTCAAGAAATGTTTTATGGAAAGGCTCAGAAGAAAAGTGAGCAGTTGGCACGTATCATGGAGATAATACAGAACCAGCTAACAGATCAGGGCAAGCAATTCGGTCAAATATCTCACAGTTTATGAGCAGACTAACTGCCAGTATTAATCAGGTGTAGGAAGAGTTTGACTCAGTACACAAAGATGGAGCAGCAAACAGGGAAGAGCCGTAATCAGTTAAGGAGTACTGCTCACTGCAGATAAGCGCAATCGAACAGCGAATACACTTACTAGACAGTACNAGCCGTAATCAGTTAAGGAGTACTGCTCACTGCAGATAAGCGCAATCGAACAGCGAATACACTTACTAGACAGTACACCGACCTCGGCAAATAACCCGACACAAGTGAACGAGAATGTCAATAACCAGCCCGACTCGTTTGACCAACATAAGGAAAGCAGAATAGATCAAGAGGAAAGTTCTGCGCAAATCGAGCAGACGAAAATAAAGAACCACATTTCCAAAATGAGTGAGAAGGTCGACCATTTAGGTCAGGTTGTAGCAGGAATGCAGAAGTTGCTAATGATTGCCAAAGCTACACTGAGGGAAAAATTACCGCCAGACAACACCAATGTAACTTCACCTCCACTTATACCAAGGCAAGATGCAGGTGCATTAAACACCCTCAACAGCCAATCAACAGCTCCAATGAGTACCCTACTGCACCACCCTCCTAAACTCTGGACAGAGCAGTTACCCAGATTTGGGAGAAAATTCGTAGAAACCCCTGCTTATTTTCTCATATAATTTAAAGACTNTGGACAGAGCAGTTACCCAGATTTGGGAGAAAATTCGTAGAAACCCCTGCTTATTTTCTCATATAATTTAAAGACCCTGATACTCTTTTTGGCTTGCCAGACAGCGATATATAGCGTTGCCAGAATCTCGCACTCCGTTCCACTGCGTACTACGGCTGGGAGGTGGTACGGACCACCACAACTACCTACTCTGTGTTTCGCCACAAGTTCCTGGAGCACATCTGGAATAAAAAGATGCAAGTGAACCTGAGAGCCAAACTGCATGCCTATGGCTTTTTCCACAGGAAAAGGGAAAACATTTGGAACCTCTTATCTCAGAAGTATTATATAAATCACGTAATCCCACCCCGATCAGTGATGATGAGTTCGTCACGATGGTGCGGTACCAGTTGCTCTACAGGTATCAGACGCACTGGACCAGCAGACAAGTTTGCGATCTTGTTACTTTCAAGGAAGGTCTTCTAGCATTCGATGAGATCGATCGTTTGCAGAGAAAGCAGGCAAATCGAGAGGGCGAAAAACCTGTGCAAAGTGAGAGACCGTAACCCTTGTACGAAGGCAACCAATTCTCGAGCTACAGAGGCGCGTATAGACCGGACCAGAACACCAAGGTGAATGCCTACAACATGAANTGGACAGAGCAGTTACCCAGATTTGGGAGAAAATTCGTAGAAACCCCTGCTTATTTTCTCATATAATTTAAAGACTATGATACTCTTTTTGGCTTGCCAGACAGCGATATATTGCGTTGCCAGAATCTCGCACTCCGTTCCACTGCGTACTACGGCTGGGAGGTGGTACGGACCACCACAACTACCTACTCTGTGCTTCGCCACAAGTTCCTGGAGCACATCTGGAATAAAAAGATACAAGTGAACCTGAGAGCCAAACTGCATGCCTATNACAAGTGAACCTGAGAGCCAAACTGCATGCCTATGGCTTTTTCCACAGGAAAAGGGAAAAAATTTGGAGCCTCTTATCTCAGAAGTATTAGATAAATCACGTAATCTCACCCCGATCAGTGATGATGAGTTCGTCACGATGGTGCTGTACCAGTTGCTCTACAGGTATCAGACGCACTGGACCAGTAGACAAGTTTGCGATCTTGTTACTTTCAAGGAAGGTCTTCTAGCATTCGATGAGATCGATCGTTTGCAGAGAAAGCAGGCAAATCGAGAGGGCGAAAAACCTGTGCAAAGTGAGAGACCGTAACCCTTGTACCAAGGCAACCAATTCTCGAGCTACAGAGGCGCGTATAGACCGGACCAGAACACCAAGGTGAATGCCTACAACATGAANAAGGCAACCAATTCTCGAGCTACAGAGGCGCGTATAGACCGGACCAGAACACCAAGGTGAATGCCTACAACATGAAGTTCTTCAAGCCCTATCAAGTGAGAGACGAAGACCGCAGGCTGGAAGTCCATTATTCCTACCGTTGAAGATAATATCATTCTACTAGGTCTCGACGAGGAAGGCAGTATCTAGGCGCTAGAGGGAACGAGAGCAATCCGGAAGGGGAATATTCTGACGGAGATTGTGGACGTAGAATAACTCACCTACTAGACATTCATCCACTTTTACCGCCAACTCCACCTGGACCGAGCCAGCACGACCAGCCGAATGTGTATGTTTCTCAAGTGAAAGGACTAACGCTTCCAACAGTCAAGGGCAGCGACCAAATCGCGTAAACCTAGGTTAAAATGGGAAGCAAGACAAGGTGACGCAATTTATCCAAGCAGCTACAGGTTTCATAGTACATCCCAGAGGAAAGTATTTTGCTAATCAGGAACCGCTTCACCCATGCACTCCTGCATTTGTGTCCACGCCACCACGAATTGCTTACTGGTCAGCGATCAAATGTGTTTAATGCCGCAAGTTTACCATCTCCTCCTACAATAACAGAAGCACCTGTCATGCCTGCCTAAGAAATTAAAGAGGAAATTAAGGCAATAGTAACGACCCGCCTATTTATCGCAGCCAAGAGGAGGAAAAAACACGCGAAAGCGCCTAAATTGTGCCCCGTACAGCCAGGTCAGTTATTGCTAGTAAGAGCAGCTAACGTTAGTAAATTCTGGGACCGACTAACCAGCAATATGTACCACTGTTTGCAGGCCCATATCAAGTGAAGAAAATAGTAAATATAAATTGTTACNACCGACTAACCAGCAATATGTACCACTGTTTGCAGGCCCATATCAAGTGAAGAAAATAGTAAATATAAATTGTTACGAGCTGGTACAACCGACCACAGGTGAACTGGTGGGCAGATATACCCTTACTGCACTACATATTTGCCTTACTCCGCTGACACCTGCCTAGTATGTATGTTTTGTGCAGAAGTTAAACAGAAGTTGCGAGACACGACGAAAAGGCGAAACCACATGCTTTAGAAGAGTCTGGTACGCAGCGTCACAAGGCGATTTTATTATTTGGGGAATATTTTGCGTGATGGATTNACCGACTAACCAGCAATATGTACCACTGTTTGCAGGCCCATATCAAGTGAAGAAAATAGTAAATATAAATTGTTATGAGCTGGTACAACCGACCACAGGTGAACTGGTGGGCAGATATACCCTTACTGCACTACATATTTGCCTTACTCCGCTGACACCTGCCTAGTATGTATGTTTTGTGCAGAAGTTAAACAACAGTTGCGAGACACGACGAAAAGGCGAAACTACATGCTTTAGAAGAGTCTGGTACGCAGCGTCACAAGGCGATTTTATTATTTGGGGAATATTTTGCGTGATGGATTNACATGCTTTAGAAGAGTCTGGTACGCAGCGTCACAAGGCGATTTTATTATTTGGGGAATATTTTGCGTGATGGATTTGTGAGAACTAGCGAAGAGATTGCCACAACCTGTAGTATTTTGCCACGCCTAATGTAATTTTATTTTGCCCCCGAGTAATGTGACAAGACAACATACTAGTTCTACTTTAAAGTCAGCTGTGAACGTCTGCGCTTTTAAGATAATGTAATTATTCTGCACGATGAATGAGATGCGGATGGAGTTTTCAATTAGATTAAGATTTTTGTCTGCCAACCTGAGGGAACGAGCTAAACTGCTTTGAGATGCATTTTGTTTCTTCCTACCCGCAACCTCTACATGATGAGAGTTTACTTAGGCTAAGGCCACACATGCATGTTCCACGCTGCGAGGATCTGCGACCCAGGCCACACATGCATGTTCCACGCTGCGAGGATCTGCGACCATGTGCGCCTTTAAGTGTATACCGGCAACATCGTCGATGTGCGGCTCGCTAATTAAGAACAGAATATCATTAAATAAGAATGCAGTTGTTGCTTTGTGTGCAGCGTTAGTTATTCATATGTGGCGTCGTCGACATCAGAGAAAATACTGAGTCCATCCCCCATTAAGTAAGAGGTCAGCAAAGGGGAAATTTGTGCTCCTACATACGAAACTAACAAAAAATCAAGAGAAGTTTTTCGAACATTACAGAATGTCCATCAGCTCAATTTAAATGCTATTGTCTATTGTGAAAGACGTGAATTCAAAAAGAAGCACAGCCATGAGGAAATGTGTTTGTGCAGAAGAAAAACTCTCAGAAACATTAAGGTAAGTTTTATGGTACCTAGTGTTAATTTTCATTGCCGATATNTTTGTGCAGAAGAAAAACTCTCAGAAACATTAAGGTAAGTTTTATGGTACCTAGTGTTAATTTTCATTGCCGATAGGTAACGACATCAAATAAAACATACATGAAAGTACAATATAAACGTATGATAAAGTAACCTATAAAAAAAGCAATTAAATGAAAGAGTCGTCGTCGGATCCCATCTTACTTTCAACGGGAGATAATTCCATGATTTATGGGTAGAAGGTGAAGGCAAGTGGCTGTAGTGCTGTGACGAAGGATCTGCGTTGCTGATAGAAGTAGATGTGATACAGTGAGACCTAGGTAAAGGAGAAGGTGCTAAAGTGCTGGTGTTGTAGATGTTGAATAGGATTGCAACAGTTGCATGAACTTGATTTGCGAGTCAAGCATATCGGAAGTTTTAAATTCTTATATTACAGGGAGTCGTGACTGGAAGAACATTTCATCTGGATCAGGCGTGTGAGGTGTGGGCTGGACTAAATTGACTTTTAATGCAGTAAAAATTTCTTGCTCAAAGGAATCAGGTTTTCGTATTTGTGATATCCGTGGAGTAGGTGTTTCTTTTGACAACGGCACTGGCGATGGTCTTCTCGTTGCACTGTCAATACTACTGTCATTAATTTTGTCAACATAGTTCATGTTTCCAAATGTTCTGCAAAAATTAATATAATTTGTATGCATTATTAATTACGTAACCTGTTTTGTTATATCCTATTACCTAATAAAGCGAAGTAACACCGCTAATGCGTAAAGTTTGACACAGCTACCGCCGACGGCAAATTGACACATCGTTTTTTTTTCGTCTAATCTGTAAGCTGTTATTTACTTCAGTGGGCTACTGTTGTAATGGCGGTGACGGTAAATTCTCCGCCACGGAAAAATCCGCCGTGTGTGTAACCGGCGTTATTGCGCGGGCTTTCTTGGCTCTAGGGTCCAACTTCCATGGTGCTTGCGTTAGTCTGTAATCTCGTCAACACAGGAGCAATACAGAAATCAAAGCTGCTTACATACATACTTTTAGTCACTCAGTGTTTATTACTAATGTACGTATTGCATCGCCGGCACTTAGTAGCTCGAAGCGTCTCTGCTCGTGGCTATTGAGGCTCGTGCGCCTCTAGCGTTTCTCTCGTAGTGTTCGCATGTGCACTGGTGTCTNCGTCTCTGCTCGTGGCTATTGAGGCTCGTGCGCCTCTAGCGTTTCTCTCGTAGTGTTCGCATGTGCACTGGTGTCTTAATTGTGTGTGAATGTTGTCCTTTGTTTACTGGATTCCAACCAGCTTCAAAGTTCCTATGGGAATTGCACCGATTAGCTTATTGGTGACATCCTTGGGATTCACAAGCAAATGCACGTAACAACACTCGCGGCTTCGACAATTCTGTGACGACTCAAATGTGTTAGTGCTGGTTTGCTAGTGTGTCTGGTCTCACTATATTCATGACTGATATCCAACAATATTCAACAACANTTTGTGCAGAAGAAAAACTCTCAGAAACATTAAGGTAAGTTTTATGGTACCTAGTGTTAATTTTCATTGCCGATATGTAACGACATCAAATAAAACATACATGAAAGTACAATATAAACGTATGATAAAGTAACCTATAAAAAGAGCAATGAAATGAAAGAGTCGTCGTCGGATCCCATCTTACTTTCAACGGGAGATAATTCCATGATTTATGGGTAGAAGGTGAAGGCAAGTGGCTGTAGTGCTGTGACGAAGGATCTGCGTTGCTGATAGAAGTAGATGTGATACAGTGAGACCTAGGTAAAGGAGAATGTGCTAAAGTGCTGGTGTTGTAGATGTTGAATAGGATTGCAACAGTTGCATGAACTTGATTTGCGAGTCAAGCATATCGGAAGTTTTAAATTCTTATATTACAGGGAGTCGTGACTGGATGAACATTTCATCTGGATCAGGCGTGTGAGGTGTGGGCTGGACTAAATTGACTTTTAATGCAGTAAAAATTTCTTGCTCAAAGGAATCAGGTTTTCGTTTTTGTGATATCCGTGGAGTAGGTGTTTCTTTTGACAACGGCACTGGCGATGGTCTTCTCGTTGCACTATCAATACTACTGTCATTAATTTTGTCAACATAGTTCATGTTTCCAAATGTTCTGCAAAAATAAATATAATTTGTATGCATTATTAATTACGTAACCTGTTTTGTTATATCATATTACCGAATAAAGCGAAGTAACACCGCTAATGCGTAAAGTTTGACAAAAAAGTAGAACTTCACTTAACCGATATAAATTGGGGGGAGGGGGAGACCGTTACGGATACAGAGATTCTTCTGAATCAATAATGTCACCCATGTTCACGAAACTATTATAATCGAAAAACGATACCAAAATATTGATGAACCTGTTAATACGAAAGTTTAAATCAAACTGAGCAAATAACTCTAAACTTAGAAAAACCGCTATGTGTGTAAACGTGCATTTGGTCACGTAGGCCATTAGTTCAAGGTGACGGTAAAAATTCCGTCGGCTCCAGTGGCACTCGACGGCGGCACAGCTACCGCCGACGGCAAATTGACAGATCGTTTTTTTTCCGTCTAATCTGTAAGCTGTTATTTACTTCAGTGGGCTACTGTTGTAATGGCGGTGACGGTAAATTCTCCGCCACGGAAAAATCCTCCGTGTGTGTAACCGGCGTTAGTGCGCGGGCTTTCTTGGCTCTAGGGTGCAACTTCCATGGTGCTTGCGTTAGTCTGTAATCTCGTCAACACAGGAGCAATAAAGAAATCAAAGCTGCTTACATACATACTTTTAGTCACTCAGTGTTTATTACTAATGTACATATTGCATCGCCGGCACTTTGTAGCTCGAAACGTCTCTGCTCGTGGCTATTGAGGCTCGTGCGCCTCTAGCGTTTCTCTCGTAGTGTTCGCATGTGCACTGGTGTCTTAATTGTGTGTGAATGTTGTCCTTTGTTTACTGGATTCCAACCAGCTTCAAAGTTCCTATGGGAATTGCACCGATTAGCTTATTGGTGACATCCTTGGGATTCACAAGCAAATGCACGTAACAACACTCGCGGCTTCGACAATTCTGTGACGACTCAAATGTGTTAGTGCTGGTTTGCTAGTGTGTCTGGTCTCACTATATTCATGACTGATATCCAACAATATTCAACAACAGAACATAAAAATATACAATACAATGGATGACAACTTTCCCACCTAAAACCAACATAGGCGTCCATGAAGACTGCAGGAAAACATATTGCTATACCCCATTAGCAATGCATCAAGACAAAATATAAAGACACATTAAAACAACCCTATGTATGCATAAACAACGACAATTGTATATAAACAATGTAGCATTCCACCTACGATACCAGAAGTTCCATGCCGAAACTCAACAATATCTGAACCGCNATTGTATATAAACAATGTAGCATTCCACCTACGATACCAGAAGTTCCATGCCGAAACTCAACAATATCTGAACCGCCTTAAAATGGATTAAACCCGAAGACTCTAATCGACAGCGGAATACCACAATATCATCACAGGAGGCACAGTTCGTAAACTTTCTAGTTTAAGTGTCCAAGTGTACTTTTGTATGAGAAAAATTGCTTTGTGGTAAATCGGGGATGTACTCCATTCTTTTCTTTCTGTTTCAGCAATTGAACAGTCCAAGCAGGCCAGGATAACTGTAAGACTAAGGCCAATCGTGCGTTATTTCAATCTGCCACGCAGCGCCTAAGCACGCCAAAAATATGTACCGCTGTACCTAATTGTAATGAGACTGGCCAGACGCAGCGAGAATTCCCGTCGAAGAAAGGGACGCGAGGCGCGTCTTCAAAGTCGCCCGCCCGAGAACGCACCATGGTACGTTGCGTTGGCGGCTTTTCACGAGTGCGTTTCATTGTTGCCTGGCCACGCGCGCGGGCAAACACGCCGCGCAAGCATCTCGCCTACTTTAGTGTAATACATAGTATAATTATTGTGTAGCGAGTGTTATTATATATAAAATGGTATTAGATAGTGAAGTGATTATTTTGGAGGTTCAAAATCACTAGCGTCTATACGATACCTGACACAAGGAATATAAAATCAAGACATAAGTAAGAAATTCTTGGATTTTGGTATCTGCGGCTGTAGTGGGAGAAACGTGGGCCTAGTTGGACGCAGANAATCAAGACATAAGTAAGAAATTCTTGGATTTTGGTATCTGCGGCTGTAGTGGGAGAAACGTGGGCCTAGTTGGACGCAGAAAACAAACCCAGGTGTGGTAAGTACTAGTAGTACAAAATTTAATACTGTAGTAGTGGTTCGTATAAAATGCATATTTTGTTATCCTCATCAATAAATTAAGTTCATGTAATTCATAGTTGTACCCTAACATCCCTTAGTGGTGGTGTAGTCAACGTATTGTTATAAAGGCATCAGTACGGTCAATTTCGTAAAGTTTGAATCGGCACTGCTCAACTCNTGGTGTAGTCAACGTATTGTTATAAAGGCATCAGTACGGTCAATTTCGTAAAGTTTGAATCGGCACTGCTCAACTCCATAATGTTAGAAAGCGAAAATTTTAAATATACTATGTCCTTCAGAAAACTATGAACCAAATGTTATTGAAACTTGCATTAGTGAAAGTTATAATAGTAGTTTTATTTTACAGTACTTTAGTACAGAATAATGTGTTGATGTACTACATTGTATTTCTAAACATGTAGTACAAAACGTCTCATGATAACTATAATCACGTAAAAAATAAANGTTGATGTACTACATTGTATTTCTAAACATGTAGTACAAAACGTCTCATGATAACTATAATCACGTAAAAAATAAATAATTAGTGGTTATTGACTTATATCGTCACCTGTACGTACTTAATGAACATAAACACGAAACGCACTGCTAATTAAACTAGGTATAACTATGTTAGCAAGATAAGTATTAACAAAACAGTTCACCTGTCTACTTTCAGACTACAACACCCATTTATTCACGGATGTTTACATAACAATTTCACCACGGCACGGATACGTGAGCAGAACAGAAGTGATCCACAGAATTATCTCTGATAGTTTTTTCCATTGTTGCTTCCTGNACGGCACGGATACGTGAGCAGAACAGAAGTGATCCACAGAATTATCTCTGATAGTTTTTTCCATTGTTGCTTCCTCTCGTTCCGTATGAAGGAATGCTTTCCAGTGTGCATGACAGTGTGTCATCGAAATTGTACCCGTCTTGCTTTCGTACGAAATTATGAAGTACACAACATGTTTGAATGATGGTATCTGCGACTTCTACTCTAACATCAANACGGCACGGATACGTGAGCAGAACAGAAGTGATCCACAGAATTATCTCTGATAGTTTTTTCCATTGTTGCTTCCTGTCGTTCCGTATGAAGGAATGCTTTCCAGTGTACATGACAGTGTGTCATCGAAATTGTACCCTTCTTGCTTTCGTACGAAATTATGAAGTACACAACATGTTTGAATGATGGTATCTGCGACTTCTACTCTAACATCAATGGGACAATGGGAAATTCGCTATTTATTTGTTAAAATGTCAAATGCACATTCCACATAACGCCATGCTCGCGATAGTCTGAAGTAGGAAATTTATTGATTCTTGCAGGATAAGAACGCAACAAGTTTTCACTGACTGCAAATGCCTCAGTGGCCACCCGTATATCTTGGGCGTTCTGACCCTTTGTAGTGGAGATCCACGCATATCTGGTGAAATGATCCACCCGGATATGCATGTACCGTTTGGTGGATCGGTTTCCAGCAAAACCTCCGACACTATCGAGTGACATTATTTGAAATAGCTCTGTAGGAGGGCCTAGTTGTGAGAGTAGAGCGATAGCACGACTTTGACGAACTTTGTTATCAATACAAATCTCACAGGTTTTATAAAATATATGCATAGCTTTGTCCATACCCTTGAAGTAATAATGTGGTCTGATGGTTGCAATAATCTGTGCTGGACTGATATAACCATAATGTTTATGAACAAGTTGAATTATTTCATTTCCTAACGTGGGAAAAAAAAAAATTCTTAACTTTTCTCTTAATTTCTTGAGTATGATCCTTGATTACACCCTATCTTCTTAGCTGCTTTCTTCTCAGAAAGATGATCTGTTTAGTCTTTTATTATAGTGGATAGATTTATTAAATTTACAACCTGGATCGCATCTTCATTCTCGAAGTATTCAAGGACTGGACTTCTTGAAAGGAGATAAGCCAGAATATTTTCTTTTCTCTTTTTATATATAATATTAAAGTCAAATTGAGATAAATAAAGAATTAGGTCTCCAAGGATTTCATCAGTTCTGGCTTTTGTCTTTAAATTCTCTAACGGTTTGTGATCACTACCGACCGTAAAGTGACGTCCTATTAAGTAGTACTGCCAAAACTTTATTGCGTCTTTGATAGCCTTGCATTCGAGATGAATAATGTCTAAACGAAGATTCTCTTTTTTGTCTGTTAAATGTTTTTCAGCATAAGGCACTTAGCAAATGTTTGTGTGCCCCAAAAGCTGCATCACGAACAAAAAAATATGGCACTTTCGGACTTTCTGTGCCTGGTAGGCACATCTCATCAGGAATATTTTTTTTAATCGCTTTCTATTGATTTCCACAGATGAGTATGTTTAAAAATCGACGAGTCACAGTCCTTACCATAACTAGCAACATGCACAAAAACATATCGGTACTTACTATCGGCAATGCCCATTAACACAATTGAATGGTTGTCTTTATAATTAAAATACGTAGATCCACTTTCTGTTAGAATTACGATGTGGACGTGTTTCCCATATACTGCCCCCATACAATGGGGAAAGTTTGCTTAATATTCAAATCCATTTGCTACTGATTCCCACATGTGTTTCGTAAGGGGAGGTATGAACTCACTTTGCATAACCTTCCACACTGCTTGACAAACATCTCTAACTAATACTATTTCTGTTGAGATCCCTACTCTAAGGAATAATGAAGGTCAGTGGAAGTACAACCACTTACTACATATCTCAAAAACGAAAAAAAAAATTATTTTATTTTTACAAAGCTAATGTAGACGGTACATAATGTTATTATTTTTAGGTAAGAAAGTGATGAAACAATGGAAACATCTACGTGACGCCTTCGTAAAAGCTGAAAAGAATGCCAAAGAAAACAAAACTAGTGACTCACAAACTACCAAAAAAAATACGTATATTCAATGACGAATTCAAGTCATTTAAAGAAAATATACAAAAACACAGAAACCTACGAGAGTTTCATTGTAGAAGAGAACTAGGATTAAACCGATGGCACTTGGCAACACCCTACGAACACATTACATGAAGAAGGCCTAACTATTAAAACAAAGGAAAAAGCTCTTCCTACTCAACCACGAAGGAAACACAAAAAAATGGATGAAGTAGATTTTGAAATTTTTAAGGTTTTGGACAAAAGAGCGCCACCGAACCCTCAAATGTCCTTTTATGACAGTCTACTACCGCATAAAGATAATTTTAATAGCAATGAGTGGATTAAATTCCAAATGCAGGTTCTTCGAGACATTTGCAATATAAAGAATCAAAAGGTTGCATTTCCTCAGTATCAAGGATACTGTAAACATTACTCTTCCCAGATGCACCAAAATATCTAACCAATGCATTACAATCACCAAACACAGGCCTTTCCATAGCCAGTTCAAAAATCTTTCCCTATGGTTCCACATTACTCACATCCTCCACAACTCCCACCTTATGACACACCATTAATTCCCTCAGTTTCCAAGCATAACGCACTGCCTACTCCACCATTCCAACCAAGGCAAAATCATCCAACATTCACAACTCTGACTTCGTACCCTTCACAACCTTCACTTCTTCCACATCACGTCCCATCACCGTCTCTAGTAATGAAAGAAAAATTTAAACAAACTACAGCGGTTGAAAATTTTGCCAAGTACGTTGGGGAAGAAGATAGTGAAAGAAGTTCTTCAGTAAGTTCCCTAATTTGAACAAGCACAATAGACATCAATTTATAATTGTATATTTGTGAATATAATTTTGTTTTGTGTTTATANATAATTGTATATTTGTGAATATAATTTTGTTTTGTGTTTATAAACTGTATTTGTGGATATAAAGTGAAAGTGTTTGTAAAATTATATTAACAAAGTGATGCTATTCCCCACCTGTGTGATACAGTGTGGTTCATAGGATCTGAGTTAATGCTAAATGGCACTGACTATAAGGTGCCTTGAATGTTTAAGAGGGTGAATCATAGTAACATCATCACATATTGTTTTTACAGGTTTATTTGATGGGAACTCATACACACATTCCCTGCACTTTTGCAGGAATTACACATACTTTCTCAGCACCTTGTGGCAAGAATTAACTCAGATGTTATTGACCCTGCGAGTTCTGGGCCTGGAGGGTTGATTACAGTGTTCTGGCTAGATTTCCGATGTCGTAGCCAGACACTAGGTGACAGGACACGTCCATGAGTGGCGACGTGGGTATTTATCTGTATTGTTATGGCGAGTTTTTCCGGCAGTAGTTGAGGTCTGGTGAGTTGGGTGGCTCTGTTACAGGCCCTCGGACTAGGGTTGTAACTGACAGATTGCCTCCCTACCAAGTCCCAGCGAGGGACCCTTCGTGGACCCCCACCCTGGCTCTTGGCGCAGGGTTGCACTGAACTACTCCCACTCGCTCGACGTGGCACTCCTCGTTTAGCTCACCACTTGACTCCGCCTTCTCGGCGCGGGATTGTAACTGACTCGGCTAACATCCGCACTCCGGCTCCCAATGCCTGACGCCATGTGCGTCCTGGTGTGGCACTTCCGAATGCCGCGCCACCTGCCTCTCGTCGCTTTCCGGCAACGGGGTGTCACTGAGTAACTGTCTCTAAACTAACTCTTACCTGGCGCCCCACAGCACGGGAAATTACTGGTTGTCTGTCCCGATATGGCTGAACCCTTAACACTGTATCTGGTTGACTCTGCTGGGGCCCAAACCCCGGCCTCGGTTAACTGCTGCACTTACTTTCTCTCTCGGCACACGATTTTAACTGATGGGGTCAACTGCTCTCACGTAACTGATCGATTCAACGGACCGTACATAACTGATCGGGTCAACAGACCTCACGTCACTGATCCCCCCTTGTCAAACAAATTGGCTTTTTAAATATTTACATCCCCCCCTTAGAACCTTACGCGTGTCTTCCCCTGTTAGGGGAAGAGGAAAGAGGGCGGGAGCTGAACAAAGGCTACTTCCTACATGTGCCTTTACTCTTGTTGGTGGAGGGGGACATGTGGTGACCTGCGGGACCACTGACACACCCTGATAGCTCTTTCTTCGGCTCGTGTTGCCTTCAGCACGTGTTTTTGACGTGGGTGGAAATCCCCAGACTATCTGATCCTTTCTTTGGCGTGTTCAAGTTTCAAGGGGTTGCTAGGGGGGAGTGGTAGGNGTGGAAATCCCCAGACTATCTGATCCTTTCTTTGGCGTGTTCAAGTTTCAAGGGGTTGCTAGGGGGGAGTGGTAGGGTTCTGAGGCTACCTTGACATGTGTAACTGCCTCCATTGCTCCGTTCTGGCTTCACCGGAGGCGTTAATTGCTGTCATGCGTTCTGAGGCAGGTATTTTCTGGGTGGCCCTTGTAGCAGGGGGGTGGGGTATAGCGTGTGTTGTGACAGCAGAGTTTCTACGTTGATATGGCGCGCGTCAATAGTTTATATGTTTTTCAGAATTATATTAATAAAGACCTTTTCAAAACGATTATCCCTAGTTCTTTGTGTCTTATATGTGAAAATGTTTGATGAGGTTGACAAAATTGATCATTTTTATGTGATATGTACTAGGGAGCCAAAAATTTGGTTTACGTGTGCATATGCAAATAACAGACGTATGGAACCAATGAGAGTAATGCGATGCGGTCGGCAACACCTAAATAAGAAAACNGTGCATATGCAAATAACAGACGTATGGAACCAATGAGAGTAATGCGATGCGGTCGGCAACACCTAAATAAGAAAACGAGCATCTGGTAAAAATGCTGGATCGGTTACTGCTGCTACAAAGGCAGGTTATCAAGATTTCAGTGGGTTTGAAAATGATATTATAGTCGGGGCTCGAAAGGNGTTACTGCTGCTACAAAGGCAGGTTATCAAGATTTCAGTGGGTTTGAAAATGATATTATAGTCGGGGCTCGAAAGATGGGACATAGCATCTCCGATATAGCGATGTAATTTGGATTTTCGCGTAAGACCATTTCACGTGTGTACTGTGAATATCGGGAATCCGGTAAAACATCAAATCTTCGTCTTCGCTGCGGCCGGAAAAGGATCGTGAANGTTACTGCTGCTACAAAGGCAGGTTATCAAGATTTCAGTGGGTTTGAAAATGATATTATAGTCGGGGCTCGAAAGGTGGGACATAGCATCTCCGATATAGCGATGTAATTTGGATTCTCGCGTACGACCATTTCATGTGTGTACTGTGAATATCGGGAATCCGGTAAAACATCAAATCTTCGTCTTCGCTGCGGCCGGAAAAGGATCGTGAANGTGTGTACTGTGAATATCGGGAATCCGGTAAAACATCAAATCTTCGTCTTCGCTGCGGCCGGAAAAGGATCGTGAACGATCGGGACAAACGACGACTGACGAGAATCAATAAACGTGACAGACGTGCAAGCGGTTCTCAAATTGTCGCAGATTTCAATGCTGGGGCATTAACATGTGCCAGTGTGCAAACTATTCAATGGACCATCATTGATATGGGATTTCGGAGCCGAAGGCCCACTCGCATACCGTTGTTGACTGCATGACGTTTCCTGGCCTGACAAGTCTCGTTTCCAATTGTATCGGGCCGATTGACGTGTACGGGTATGGAGACATCCTCATAAATCCATGGACCATACATGTCAACAGAGGACTGTTCAAGCTGGTGGGGGCTCTGTCAGTGTATGGGGCGTGTGCAGTTGGCGTGAAATGGGACCCCTGATATGTCTAGATACGATTCTGACAGGTGACAGATATGTAAGCACCCTGTCCGGTCACCTGCACCCATTTATGTCCATTGTGCATTCCAACGGACGAGAACAATTCCAGCAGAACAATGCGATACCAATCACGTCAAGAGTTGCTACCGAGTTGCTGCAGGAACACTCTTCTGACTTTAGACACTTCCATTGGCTACCTAAATCCCCAAACATGAACATTATTAAGCATATCTTGGATGTCTTGCAACGTGCCGTTCAGAAGAAATTCTCCACCGCCTCGCACTCCTATGGATTTGTGGACTGCCCTGCAGGATTCATGGAGTGAATTGCCTCCTGCATACTTTCAGACATTAGTCGAGTCCATGCCACGTCATCTTGTGGCATTTCCGCGTGCTCGCGTGGGTTCTACACGAAATTAGGCCGGTGTACCAGTTTTTTTGCTCTTGGGTTATAATTAAATGTGTAAGTAAAATATACATTTTTTTATGATTTACTTTATTAAATGTTATTTGATAATTTACAAATTATATATTTAAATGTTATTTTTACTTACTTCAGTTTTATTGTCAGCATTTCTACAGGTTGAATACCATCCCTCATTTTGGTATTTTTTGCGCTGAATGGTATCTTTCAACCGGTCATGTAGTTCGTCAAAGGAAGTCATCGACATTCTGAAATAATTGAAGAATTTCGTGACATCCTGTCTTAACTCTTCAAACAACGCGTAGTAAGTCCAACCTCATCTCTTCTTTCAGTAATTGGATAAACCCAAATTAGTCGATTTNACTCTTCAAACAACGCGTAGTAAGTCCAACCTCATCTCTTCTTTCAGTAATTGGATAAACCCAAATTAGTCGATTTTTTTTCTCCTTTTCATTCGAAAACGGAATAACAATAACGCTATAAGTTGCTCTCTGTTCATTTTAAACTACAAGCAATACAATAATTTTAATAAAACTGTTAAACTTATGGTAATTGATTTCTAGTAGAAACTACACTGCATATACTAGCATAATCGTACGACGGCGACGGAAATTTTTCCGCCCTTTATATAACGTTTATATTTCTTTGAGCGGCGACGGTAAGTTCTCCACCACGGAAAAATCCGCCTTGTGTGTAACCGGCGTAACTAGCATTGCAGCATTCCGTTCGCCCCTTGCGGAGTTTGAACTGGAAGCCAACACTCTCCGAGACTCCCTGAGCCGTCACGAAGAGAGATCGACGCAGCTATCAAGTCAAGTTGTCCTTGACCTACCCTAATGACACCACCGGAATGGCATTGCTGCCCAGATAATTTAATGATTTATAAATTTACACCTTTATTACTTTATTTATTGTGTTTATACATTCAAGTTGGTATGTTGATGTGTGTATACATGGTTATGGTTTTCTGTCACATTTTCTAATGGCTCTCTTAATACATACTATATTTAGTGACACTAACGAAGAATTTTAACGCAGATAATGAATAATGCAATGAATTATAGAGCATTGACGTTATATTTTAGGTTTTATAAATTGTTAGGTTCCTCTATTGTTGTATCACATAAGAGTTTCGGCATTGCTGTTTAAGTGACGTCACATTTTTGGGCCTAAACCGAATATCGAATTATATAAGACATTTATGTTTAACAGTTACAATATTATTAATATAAGATATTTTAATTGCACTTAATATTTATTTTCTAAGAGAGACAATTAATCTGAGCAAAATTATTAATTTTTTTGAACTATTTTTAATTTTTTGCAACATACTTATGATTATTTCCATTATTTCTTTAAGTAGCTATGTTTATCTAGAAAGTCAAGAATAATTCTGTGTAATTGAATCGATACCAAAGTTTTTAAACGGCATGACGAATGAATTTGCACTAGCCCTCTCTTAATTGGTCAGTTTTGGAGAATTTTCTGAAGTAACGTTTTTGAAATGAAAGTTAGCCATCTTGGTACACGACATTTGGCAGGCAGCTCGGGTGAGATGAGACCTAGGTGATTTAATTAGATTTTTATAAGTTATTAGTCAATTTCTCCACTGAATTACCGGCCGTCTGGAACATACGAAAACACGTGGCAAGCTGATGGACTGTCTGTCGCCGCCAGTGAAATAATTCAGCGAGGACTCTCACGTGGCTATATTAAAGGAACATTTTATCTGTAGTTATACCCCGAACCCTTACTATAAAGTAGCTGTTGCACATAGTGGTTCCTACGCATCTGTAGTGATGCTTCGTCATGCTGGATCGACGAGAACTTCAATAACTTCTAGATTTTCATAACTTAATTTCCATTTTCGGATAAGATAGCGCTAAATTAATTTCCAAGCAAAGGCGTTAATACAAATTTTACGAACGTTTTTGTTTCGATAAGTTTTTTTTTTTAAAACACTGATTCTCTCATATTTTTAACCACAGACAACTTGAAGTGAGTTTCTTGGTAATGTGAGTTAGTGGAAAACAATTTTCAGAATCATTATTTTTCAAATTTTGTTCTTAATTTTTTCACTTTTGGGCAAAGTAAAAGCTAATTTCAGTAGCATCACGACGGACGCTAGTGTTACAAATGCCACATAATTTTTCACGTACTATTCAATGTTTGTTCAGAGCCATGCTAACGTGAAATTAATTTTGAATGATTGTCTTAACTTGTATATTTTCTCTTCGTGGCAAATTTATGGGAATCAAACGAATAATAAAATTCAGAGATTTTCAAAACATCTTTCCTGGGTATTCTCCTTTTAGTAGAGAGAAGAGTGTTATTTTTCTTGTGTTTCTGTTTGAATGGTGTCTATCTTTCGTTTGTTGTACTTGTTCTGACAGTCAGCAATGTTCCAGAGTATACAAATTGCATATGTTGTTTCCAGTTGAAAAGGTAATAAGTGTTTGTCTACTCATATAAAGTCTGAACGTGTATGCGAGTCGTTCCATTAGAAGGGGGTGACGCTGAAAAGCTTAATTTTATTATGGAATAAGATATAGCGAATTTGGAAGAAAAAAAATTAAAATGAAATGGGCTGATATATTTATTAATTTAATTAACACAAAAAAAATAATAATTGCAAAAAAGATTTAAATGAAGAAATAAATTATTAATGAAGATCATAATCTGGATTTTTAAAGGGAATAACATGCATGTCTTTAAATTTAAATTTACAACTTCTAAAATGTATACCACAGTAATTTCAGAATTTAAGATACGACTCCATGATACATGTTAAATATATTTTATAACTAAGTGAAAATTCTAGAATTATAAAATCTTTACTTAATAAAAAGGAAAGAAAATTATCGTTTTACAGCATAAACAGCTTTATAAATTTTTAAGATGTGTAAGGTGTAATAAGAAATGTTATAATACAATTATCGGAAACTATAATCGATGTGAAAATAAATTATTGTTAAAAGGAAAGGTGACATACATGATATTACAGCGGAGTTTCAATTCATCGATACTTATTAATTTACAGTTATAATTCTAGCTAGATAAGGTGGTAAAATTGTTTGCTGAGGTTAATGATTGTTATTGCACAAAATACCAATCAAAACTAAAATTTTAAAATTTTGAGTTTTATAATCTCTTATATCAAAATATTTTATATGATTTTTCATATCTTCTTAGGCATCATAAGTTTTAAATTCAACAATTAAATAATACATGTATGTTACTGGTAATTTTATTGTATCGTTATCTTATTGTTTCTTCGCAATGTAGTAAAATTTATAAGTCTAAAATTTTGATAAATATTAACATAAAATCTTCTATATATACATTTATTCAATTCTATGAATTCATTCTTTTAAATACGAAAACAACAACTTCATAATTATAGTTGTATACCATCTATGATAGTTGAACGTTTTGTTAGAATTATTTACACAATAAATTTNACATCTATGATAGTGGAACGTTTTGTTAGAATTATTTACACATCAAATCTTTATCTCATATTTTCCATTTGTTTTTCAGACACGGAATTATTTATTAACTTATAAAAATGTATTACAAAATCGTTATTTGCATCTGGTTGTAACCTTGTATATTTTTGAATGTATGGTTTAATACAAGTTTTTTTTGTTCTGTTTTTGCATTTTGCATATTTTATAATAATTATATTACTAATACATTGTTTTAACATTCCGTAATCAATCACAATTTTTTTTTTTCGCTTTTGGTGAATTTATAAGTTTTATATGTATTAATATCTGTGTACAATATTTGTATTNATTCCGTAATCAATCACAAATTTTTTTTTTCGCTTTTGGTGAATTTATAAGTTTTATATGTATTAATATCTGTGTAGAATATTTGTATTAANTTATTAACTTATAAAAATGTATTACAAAATCGTTATTTGCATCTGGTTGTAACCTTGTATATTTTTGAATGTATGGTTTAATACAAGTTTTTTTTGTTCTGTTTTTGCATTTTGCATATTTTATAATAATTATATTACTAATACATTGTTTTAACATTCCGTAATCAATCACAATTTTTTTTTTTCGCTTTTGGTGAATTTATAAGTTTTATATGTATTAATATCTGTGTACAATATTTGTATTGATAAATTATTCTTTATAATAAGACAATCTAACATTAAAGAGTGAAAAGTGTTCAGGCAACACTGAGTAATCTTAAAATTTATTATAAGTAATATGGTTATAAATATAAGAATGTTGAAGGTAAACATATATAACTAATTAAGTAGTTTATAACTGTCTTATTATGATGCTCTTCTGGAATTTATTATTAAACAATATATGTGTATACATACTTTTCAACATCTGTTAAATGGAAACTCTTTTACACTCCATAGATTTTATACTTTATTTAATTCCTTGTCATGTATTAATTTTTCTATTTAATGATTTATTATTACACATTAATTTTCATCATAAATTTGCAATTTTTATCTTTAGCATTTCTATGTGGGATTATCGATATTCAACCACTAATTCCTTTTTCGTAAATTTTATGTAAATTTTGAACTGTTATTAAATATAAATGATCTTGTGTTTTTTAGAGAAGCGGAATCGGCCAAATTTGGCGTTGATGTATAATAAGCAGAGTCTAATTACTAAGAATTTTCATAAGAAATTTTGTAATGTTACCAAACACATATTTAAACAGAGCATTTTTTAATTTAAATAGAAGTCATGATATTCACCAAAGTTTTTGCAGTTGGATATACAAAAACTTTCCTAGCTAATTTAAAATCTCTATCAGAGGTAATCTTATCTAAACGTTTAGTAATAATAAATTTCTGGAGGTTGTAATTAAATTGAGGATACTCATTAATCCATTCGTAACTGTCAATGTTTCTGAAGGGAATAACTAATAATGTTATTTAATTCTTTATTTTGTTATTAAAAATTAGAAGGGGAATTTCACAACCCCCCTCCCCGAGCCGAACTGCTATTGCAAATATATCTTTACAAACTCTATAAACGTTTTTATTTGTTAATTTTTTTTATATAAATAAAGGCTTACATTATCATTCTCTTATTGTGAAAAATAATTAAAATTTTTGATCGAAAAAAACCAAACTTTGTGTGTTATCGTTTAATTAAAATTATATGGGTTTTCAAACACTGATCATGAGAACTTATTATAAAAAAACAACCAAAAATCAGGTAAAGATGCTTAAATAATATATCAAGAGCGACATGATTTAAAAATATACAAAGTATAAATGGAAAATAATTAAAAAATCATTTTACAGAGCCAGGGCTTACAGACTCAGAAATTTCATATTCACCAGATCTATGTGTCAACCAAAATATAAATATTTATCATGATATTAATGAAAAAATTGTAAATATTTCATGATAAATATGTTTGCTAAAATAATTATAAGGTGATACAATTGAAAATAAACCTTTTCAGANATAAATTATTCTTTATAATAAGACAATCTAACATTAAAGAGTGAAAAGTGTTCAGGCAACACTGAGTAATCTTGAAATTTATTATAAGTAATATGGTTATAAATATAAGAATGTTGAAGGTAAACATATATAACTAATTAAGTAGTTTATAACTGTCTTATTATGATGCTCTTCTGGAATTTATTATTAAAAAATATATGTCTATACATACTTTTCAACATCTGTTAAATGGAAACTCTTTTACACTCCATAGGTTTTATACTTTATTTAATTCCTTGTCATGTATTAATTTTTCAATTTAAAGATTTATTATTACACATTAATTTTCATCATAGATTTACAATTTTTATCTATAGAATTTCTATGTGGGATTATCGATATTCAACCACTAATTTCCTTTTTCGTAAATTTTATGTAAATTTTGAACTGTTATTAAATATAAATGATCTTGTGTTTTTTTAGAGAAGCGGAATCGGCCAAATTTGGCGTTGATGTATAATAAGCAGAGTCTAATTACTAAGAATTTTCATAAGAAATTTTGTAATGTTACCAAACACATATTTAAACAGAGCATTTTTTTATTTAAATAGAAGTCATGATATTCACCAAAGTTTTTGCAGTTGGATATACAAAAACTTTCCATGCTAATTTAAAATCTCTATCAGAGGTAATCTTATCTAAACGTTTAGTAATAATAAATTTCTGGAGGTTGTAATTAAATTGAGGATACTCATTAATCCATTCGTAACTGTCAATGTTTCTGAAGGGAATAACTAATAATGTTATTTAATTCTTTATTTTGTTATTAAAAATTAGAAGGGGAATTTCACAACCCCCCTCCCCGAGCCGAACTGCTATTGCAAATATATCTTTACAAACTCTATAAACGTTTTTATTTGTTAATTTTTTTTATATAAATAAAGGCTTACATTATCATTCTCTTATTGTGAAAAATAATTAAAATTTTTGATCGAAAAAAAACCAAACATTGTGTGGTATCGTTTAATTAAAATTATATGGGTTTTCAAACATTGATGATGAGAACTTATTTAAAAAAAACAACCAAAAATCAGGTAAAGATGCTTAAATAATATATCAAGAGCGACATGATTTAAAAATATACAAACTATAAATGGAAAATAATAAAAAAATAATTTTACAGAGCCAGGGCTTACAGACTCAGAAATTTCATATTCACCAGATCTATGTGTCAACCAAAATATAAATATTTATCATGATATTAATGAAAATATTGTAAATATTTCATGATAAATATGTTTGCTAAAATAATTATAAGGTGATACAATTGAAAATAAACCTTTTCAGANATTGTAAATATTTCATGATAAATATGTTTGCTAAAATAATTATAAGGTGATACAATTGAAAATAAACCTTTTCAGATTACAGCGTGGTTAAAATATTTACGTAAAAAATTGTAAAATTTTTCATATTTATTAAAGAACTTCAGGAGAAATATATATGAAAATAGATCAGAAAATATGTAAGTTTGACTATGTAATTTTTAATCTTATTCAAGGGTTTCCAATAGTATTACCTTATTTTGAAATAAACTGTAATTACAAAGGAAACGCTGTGTTCAATTATTATAATGGTCTAATATATATATACATTTTAAATAATGTATGATGTTCAATTTGATACATTTTTTCTTCAGAGAAACCAACTAGGAATGATAAACGATAAATCTCGACAATTTTCAAATTATTCAGACTCTCTAGATTTAGATATACGAATGGTTTAACATATTTTTTTAAAGATGATACATTTTATGAATATACTAAATTTACTAATAAAATAATTAGAGCTGGGAAAATTGCATTTATTTATTTGTGGGGCAACGCATAGAATTTAATATAACTATTTCCATAATTTTTCTTTTGTACATGAGTTTTTTAAAATACAGTTAACCTCATTTATTATTTTCATCCGTGCATTTAATGAAACAATTTATAAAATCAAATTTATATTTTAACGTTTATAACATTTTAATAATATTTTTTTTTGTACGTGCATATTATTTTTTAATTCGTTTACTTTATTTATTATTTCTATCCATGCACATGCCTGTTCTTACAAAATATTGGTGTAGAGATAGGCAGCGTCATGCAGGTGTGGACCTGGTAAATATTCTGGCGCTGTTCTAACCATGCATGCATGTGTGCAAATTTCATTTACCTGACGCTGTGCAGGTGTGAACCTGTGAAAGATTCTGGCGTCGTTCTTACCATGCATGCATGCATGTGTGGATTTAATTTACCTGACACTGTGCAGGCGTGTACCTGTGAAAATGCTAACACTTCTCTATCCACTTAAAGAAGTGTGCGGACTCTGGCTATCTGACCAGGACCATATTTTATGTTTGAAAAAGTCGACCTCTTACCTCACAATTCGGTCCGTTCATGGTCGCAAACTCAACTTGCAAGCTAAATGAGTTTTACTGTATATTCACATAAAAATAATTTTTATTCCCATTCAATTTTATACATTTTCCCCATTTTGTATGTTGGAAAAAATAATCTTCTCAGATTTACCACAATAATTTGGATTTTTTCTTTTTGATGTATGTTTATCGTCCTAAAACCCTTATTAATTTTCTTTCTACATTAAAGCGAGTTACAATAAACATTTAAAAACAGCTAAAGTATTTTTAATATATAATTATATTTATTAATCCTTAGAAAATCTTATATCTACACATACATGCTGCGAACATTTTATTTTATTTCTTTTGTTTTTATGTTTAAAACACAGTTTTTCTGTATTGCTCATACATGGAAATGCAAGATTTTTTTTTGTGTTATTCCATTTTGTCCTACGTACATATGTATAATAAAACATTTCACCATTTACTGTTTTACATTTTATAAGCACACGCATATAAAGAATACTGGCAGCTATAAATCAGTGAAATAGTTGGTATNTTTTTTTTGTGTTATTCCATTTTGTCCTACGTACATATGTATAATAAAACATTTCACCATTTACTGTTTTACATTTAATAAGCACACGCGTATAAAGAATACTGGCAGCTATAAATCAGTGAAATAGTTGGTATATATATATATACACATTATATATGGTATGAGTCTTTGCGTCTCGCAGTCGCATTCTTCGCAGAAGCGAAGCACCATTTTCTGGATCCCTCACTGCATTTGGTGTTCCCTATAATGGCTGCTGGATGCCATTTACAATTTTGATAGTTTTACCCTCATTCAGCCCCAACAGTTCATCTGTACTGCATGGTTGGGGGACATCAAGTCTCATGTTGTACAATACGCAGGTTTGACCTTCGCACCAGATTCTGTACATTAAATAAATGCTTGACTTGCGTTTGGAATTTAAGATCTCCAGGTTGTAGATCGGTACCAGGGTATTGCAAATGTAAACGTGTTTGATGCCTTCGCAGGCCTCGATGTTTTTATGAAGTTCTTGTACCATGTTTCGCCCTACCAGTGATCCAGTGGAATGAAACGTGGAATGATATTAGGATAACATATTGACCAAACCTGTTTTGAAGAAGTTAGTGTTCTTTACCTCTTGTATAGTAAGTCGTGGTGATGGTGCGATGGGAGTGGCTGTGGCATGCATCTACCAACTGCTGCTGATGGTGGTCTGTGTAGCACCCTCAGGTGATGGTAGCCAATCGTCGCATGTTGTCAAGGTGAACGGGTGCCAGGTTGTGCAGCTGCTGGACCAGAGATGTGATGTGAACAGTTGCATGAGGTTGGCAGTTCCCTGGTCTGTGGAGTCGTTCATGTTTATCACTGTGCAGAGCCTTCTATAATTGTAGTGGTGGTGGCTGCTGCGGCGTGACTTCATGCCTTAACCACCTAAGTGAATCTGAAGGGTATAGAATGGAAGAGGCAAAGTCTTCGAAGAACACTTTGTATGTCGGGCAGTCGGGATATATTCGTCTTGTTGCAGGTATGCGGGTAGATTCTTTTACAGTTACCAAACGTTGGGGCGTGTGTACATTAGTAGAAACTTTTTCGGCAGAAAGACGAGTTTTTACACGGTATCTAGGGGTGCGAGCGGGTGGAGATTCCTCTGTGCGAAGATCACCGAAAGTAATTTCTGTGCATTGGGACAGTACAAATATCTGCTGCTCGGTGATGCGAAATTGACAATGACGGCAGCAGAAGGTGGAATACTGGGTCCTGGGGCCTTTAACATGCTAGTAAACAAAAGGAAAGGAGGGGATTGTAGGAGGTTTGGGCAAAGATGAGTCTTTGGACGAACGGTAGTGTCACAGTTTTGGGGGGGGAGGTATACGCCGTGCCTATAATTGTGCAAAATTGGGAAGCGAGGTGTATATATTGGTTCGTTTGTGGTGGAGAGGATCAGTACGTCCTGCGATGCTCTAGGCCGCGAATTTTGTGGCGATATAACCCACTTGCATTTTTTTAAAAACTTTTATAAAAATAATAATAATAATGAAATTAGAATTCGCAGCTACACAATTGTCATTATTGAAATTTTTTTATTAAAATAAATTTTTATCTCCCATCTTTTCCTACATTTTTAGGGTAATGGCTTGCTAAAAGTAGAGAGAGATGAAGATGAACTCGTTTAGAACTTCCAGCTTGGCTACCTCAGGCCGTCGAGTGTGACCTACACTGTGNAGAGAGAGATGAAGATGAACTCGTTTAGAACTTCCAGCTTGGCTACCTCAGGCCGTCGAGTGTGACCTACACTGTGACATTATCCAAGATGGCAGGTGTCTCCTGGCTCCTCTGCTATATTCCATGTGCAAGAACATTTATTCCATATCCACTAATAGTTTATTTACCAATCGTACTTGGCTTTTAACACGTTATTTAATAACGCGTTTTTTATTCAGTTTAGCATTTTCAATCACTTAAAGTGATTTAATATCTTCCGAAATTGTACTGAATAGCGAACATAATAATAATAATTAATTCCGCCCATGCCACTCTACCCTGACATATCACCTTTCAAAAAAACATTCAGAAAAAATAAATTTGTGTTTAATTTCCCTCGTCGTAAACGTGCAAGCGGAAGATAATGCAATTGCCGGTTTCATCAACTTCGTATCGCACTTCCAGTTCGAAATGCCAATAACTATATTTGGAGGTAAACAGGGGCCACGCGTTTTAAAATCGTATAATTTTAACAGTTTTTCTTTTAGTAAAACTCGTGCCTCGATATGTGCATTTAAGTAATGTGCAAACACAGTAATTTTTACTCTTTTTCATATGTATATATATATATATGTATATATACATATATATGCTTTAAATTTTTGGTAGTTCTGTATAAACATTATTTTTTGGGGAAATTTTCCAATACCACAATTTTTTTCCTTGTTGACGGTAAACCATATTTCACACTTAAATACATAGTTAGTTAACTTCTTATACAGAAAGTGTCACATAAGCTCAGTTACAATGCATATAATAAAAATACTTCAAAACCATTAAGAAAAAAAGTATAGATATATATAAATTTCCTGTAACCCGACTTGATGGACGTTGATAGCAAATTATGACGTTTATAAACAACACTTAAATGTGTTTACGCTTCAAAAAAACTTGCCATAAATAAGAAAGTCAGCTTTAGTTTACGGTGTGCTAATATAATTTANAATGTGTTTACGCTTCAAAAAAACTTGCCATAAATAAGAAAGTCAGCTTTAGTTTACGGTGTGCTAATATAATTTAAGTTATTATTTATCGTATTTGTACCATGGTGCTATTCAAAATTTAAAGTTTTAAACAGTCATTTTTATCGTCATAACCTAAGCTATTTGACACGCCATTGTAAGATTAAGTTTTCGAGTTGAAAATTATTTGTTATCTTTGAAGTCAAAGAGATTTCCACAGTAAAATTTAAGTTATGTATTATCTACAGGAGTTTACATTTTGAATAGAATATTGTGTTTTTTTTTAATTTAAAGTAAAGTTAACGACTGAATTGATGATAAATTGAGTGAATCAGAGGAGGGCATAAACCACGTCCGTTGTATTTTCTAGTAGTACTCCCATTTCAAACTACATGGAGTTCCGTCGTTGTTCCTGCATCGCATACTTCAGGTAAGACAAGTCTTTATGGGTTGCCCTTTAGAAATTTTCTATTCGATGTTGTCATACCTCAGGACTCACTTCACTCAAATTTATTTATTTTCATGTCTTCCAACGAAAATAGAAGCATGCTGTAATATAAACTTTTATGTTGGCCATGAAATTATCTTTTAAAATGTCCGCGGTACAGATTTCTTCTTTGTTAGCCTATTAGCGATTATCTTTCCTATACAAAACCCTAGCGTAGGAACCTATATTTTCCCGTTATCTATGGTATGTTACGCGATGGTTCTTTTTCATAGCAGAGTGGCGTCCCCATAGCAACGGTACCCGCGTTTTTATGCACGACTACTTCCTGTTTGGAAGTTTCCAGATTAGTGCAAGTTTGTTACTAACGTACCTAAGTAAGGGAATTGTTTCCGTAGTAGAGAAGTGCTTGTCTGAGACTATTGAGTGTCAAACACGTGCTGCGTTTCAGAATATTAACTTTCCGGCGGTCATTTCTGAAGAAATAAGATGAGAGTCCATTTTAAACGCGTTCCTGGCGTATTTTTTAATTAGTATTTGTGGCCAGCGTATATATATATGTATATGTGTATAAATATATAAATATAATATTACGTCACTGTGGTTTTGANAATGTGTTTACGCTTCAAAAAAACTTGCCATAAATAAGAAAGTCAGCTTTAGTTTACGGTGTGCTAATATAATTTCAGTTATTATTTATCGTATTTGTACCATGGTGCTATTCAAAATTTAAAGTTTTAAACAGTCATTTTTATCGTCATAACCTAAGCTATTTGACACGCCATTGTAAGATTAAATTTTCGAGTTGAAAATTATTTGTTATCTTTTAAGTCAAAGAGATTTCCACAGTAAAATTTAAGTTATGTATTATCTATAGGAGTTTACATTTTGAATAGAATATTGTGTTTTTTTTTTAAATTAANTATGTATTATCTACAGGAGTTTACATTTTGAATAGAATATTGTGTTTTTTTTTAATTTAAAGTAAAGTTAACGACTGAATTGATGATAAATTGAGTGAATCAGAGGAGGGCATAAACCACGTCCGTTGTATTTTCTAGTAGTACTCCCATTTCAAACTACATGGAGTTCCGTCGCTGTTCCTGCATCGCATACTTCAGGTAAGACAAGTCTTTATGGGTTGCCCTTTAGAAATTTTCTATTCGATGTTGTCATACCTCAGGACTCACTTCACTCAAATTTATTTATTTTCATGTCTTCCAACAAAAATAGAAGCATGCTGTAATATAAACTTTTATGTTGGCCATGAAATGATCTTTTAAAATGTCCGCGGTACAGATTTCTTCTTTGTTAGCCTATTAGCGATTATCTTTCCTATACAAAACCTTAGCGTAGGAACCTATATTTTCCCGTTATCTATGGTATGTTACGCGATGGTTCTTTTTCATAGCAGAGTGGCGTCCCCATAGCAACGGTACCCGCGANCCCGTTATCTATGGTATGTTACGCGATGGTTCTTTTTCATAGCAGAGTGGCGTCCCCATAGCAACGGTACCCGCGATTTTATGCACGACTACTTCCTGTTTGGAAGTTTCCAGATTAGTGCAAGTTTGTTACTAACGTAGCTAAGTAAGGGAATTGTTTCCGTAGTAGGGAAGTGCTTGTCTGAGACTATTGAGCGTCAAACACGTGCTGCGTTTCAGAATATTAACTTTCCGGCGGACATTTCTGAAGAAATAAGATGAGAGTCCATTTTAAACGCGTTCCTGGCGTATTTTTTAATTATTATTTGTGGCCAGCGTATATATATATGTATATGTGTATAAATATATAAATATAATATTACGTCACTGTGGTTTTGANTTGTGGCCAGCGTATATATATATGTATATGTGTATAAATATATAAATATAATATTACGTCACTGTGGTTTTGATCCCATCCATATAATTCTTAGTGGGCTGCAAGTTCAACATACGTGTAGTAAGAGGACGAAAACTCTAAGCCTCAGTGGAATATTTCATTAAGTATTAAGCACCTCAATTGGTGGAATTTTTGGCGTTGACAAATGTTATTATAAGTGGTATAAGATAAATATTTTATTTTCTTGGAATGAGCTAGAACTGCGGTAACCACTGCTAGATCACGTTGTTCTTAAAACTTTATTTTCCTTCAATAAAGTAATATTAATTATTTATTTGTAGATTTAAATTTTCAATGAACTCCTAATTTGGCTACGTAATTAGACAAATATAAATTACTTTTCAATTACTTATATTTTATATATATATATATGTATATATATGTACATATATATATATATATATGTACACATGTGTATTATATATACATACATATGTGTTGTTATATTTATTTATGTCATAAATTAGCATTTATAGGTAAACGTAAATATACATCTTGGGACTTATCTTTTATCAGACATATTTCTATAGTAAAACGTCTTTCGCGTCGAGGCGACAGAAGCAACTGTACAGAATTGTACTTCTCTAAAGAGATTCGTTCGGAATTTAAAAAGTGCTGCATAGCAGTGGCCTTTCTGTACGTATTCTGGTTGCTTTCCATAAACGAGTTAAAGCTGTACGAGCCAAACGCTCAAGCAATATTAAATTCGTTAAAAATGCACGCGGCCTCGCCCCCAAATTAAACTTGGCAACTTGTCGCAGGGTGTTTCCGGCGCTCACGCTTCATCCTCCTTCGTTCCTGCCCCTTGCGGACACCACGCGTCCTACCAACAAACGCCTGAGTTCGGAGCACACACGAGCTGATAATTAAATTACTCTTTCCATGCGAAGCGAACACTTCTCGCCTGCTCCAATCTGTCACACTCGAGGGACGGTGAATCACACTGGAACCTGTCGTTCGTTACTCGCACACACGTCTCGCTCTAATCTTGATTTGGTGTTTCGTATTGTCGTGCATATACCCCCTTCCACCCCCCTCCGATGCCACCGCCGCACCTAGGAAGCGAGAAATGTAGAAAATAATTATAAAGACAGTAATATTAAGAACCCACCCAACGTTCAACATGAGATAAATTAATCACTGGAGTAGCTTCGGCTGATTTAGCACAGCGATTTTTAAAGAGATTTTGACGCATTTTTAATATGCACAATTGACAAAATTTAAGCACTCATGCGCCTATAGATGAAGTATATTTTATTATCCCACTGGGTTTTTCTGTTAATTATTAATCTTTCTATAGCATATTTTATTTAAATTTACTGTAAGACTAATGACTACTTACTTTATTTTGCTGCATTCATTACTCTTACGAGTCAAAAACATTTACAAATATAATATTAGAGGAGAACCATTTTAACATTGCACATAAAATGAAGCAGTCAGACATTAGAAAATACTCCCCGATTCACTGCAAACGTTAATGTGATAACTTCCTGCAGTTTTTCTTAAAATAAGTTTACTTAAAGACACATATTTTCTTTAAGTTCAGTTTCATGTATTTTAAACTTTCTTTGAACAATCGGAATACTTAAGTTAATAGTTTCATGAAAGGAAAACATTTATATTCGAAGAGTCACTGGTTAAGACGAGCTAATCTCTATTCTATTTTATTTACCCTGCTACAGTGGAAGTTAGGCGGGAATTTTACAAATCTTCTTCAGAAGTACCCAGAAAAATTAAATCATGTCAAAGCTTTAGTAGCTTGTGACTTAAGGGAATTATGTATTCGCAGACATAATATTTATTATTTTCACTGGAAAGTGTGACTAATGGGGTTCTTAAATATGAATATTTATTTACGTCATTACAGTTATTTTTACAGATGCTGATGATTATTAGTTACGCTACGTGCTTTTAAACTGGTGTAAATTTTGTACATTGTTCGTATTTCTTGTGTTGACAGTGTAAAGATTTAGTTTTGGCAAATGTTTTAATATTTTTAGACTTTTGACATGTAGGAATGTAATATTTTTATGTAACTTTTCATAGGTGTGATTTAACAATTTTTTTATGTGACTGATATTTGTAAACAGTTTTTAATAATTGGTAGCATTGTGCTCGACGTAATATTTGACAGGTATTTTTGAAAGCACTCCAGATTTAAGTCCTACCTCATGAATCATAATTCAAAGTAGAATTTTTTGGCCATAATATTTATAGTTTCGAACTTTCTCGGCGACATATTGATTCCGGAAGTGTTTAGCTGCTCAGCCAGGACAGCTGTTACAGCTTATTTTGAAAATTTTAAGTTGTGGTATTTAAATGAATCCTAGGTTAAACATCCTAATAAATTAACCCTTAAACCTTCCAGACCCACTAAAATTTACCGATTCGGGCGTTGCAAACAAAAAAATTATTATGCGTGATGTACCAATGTCGACACAATACTTGTATCTACAGTAAGCCTGTATTAACTAATTATGACCTAACCTAGTAAGACGGTTTGCGAATCATCTACCCACAGGTAAGATCATTGGTCATTAAGCTTTGCAGTGTGTAGTACAGACCAAAAGTTACTAACACGTGCGTAATGTTCACTATTTTGTACACGCGGCCTGAATGTGTTAAGGCCGATGAAGTACGCGCAGCGTTATAGAAGAGGGCCAGAAGAGCTATTTAGTTTAAAAACTGTTTATTTAAAACTACGCACTTTCGCATTCTCGACATCCCCGGGGATGTTAGCGAAGCCTGGACATTCAGTACTGGCACTAAATGTTCCAGAGATTATCTAGGCGATGTTTCAGTTGCAAATCATACATTTTTCGCCTATAGAAAATGGGTTCGCTATTATTATATACGAGATACACCCGTTCCAGGTTAGCTGCTAGGCATCTTAAGAGCTACGGTAAGCTCCTCCTCTACGTGCAGATTGCAGAGGCATTTATTTTATTTCTGCTTCCTAATATGTATAAAGACTTTGATTAACTTTTAGCTACTAAACTTTTCCTGAAATTTTTGCCTACAAGTAGTTAGGAATGGCTGATTCGAACGCAGGTTCATGATAGGGACACAGCGACCCCACCGAACCTTACCAAGCAAAACACAAAGTTTTTGCATTAGCATTCCACTGCAATGTCAGCCATATTTACAGCCAGTGCAGAAATGCTATATAATTTATTTTAATGGCATCCATTTAGTTTTTAGAATTTTCCAAAATGTAATTAATTTTTGTTAAAAAAAATTTTTTTTTCCAAAATTTAATTCTTTTTAAAAAGTTGGAAAAACTATAATTTCAAAAACTTAAAAAAAATATATGTAACATTTTAAAACTGAAAATTTTTTTTTTCATATTGCACAACATAAAAAAAAAATTTATCGATCATTCTACGGCAGCCATATTTGTTTGTACCACATTACCGCAAGCAACAGCTCCCTTGAACGAACCCTCCTTGCCATTAAATCGCCCGAGGCTGCGAGCAGTGACACAGTCACAGACACACACATATTTCAGTATTTCCCAATGTAAAACATATGAATTCATTAAATACTTTTGCAGCAACAATATATTCGATTTAATACATGCACTTTTGTATAGCCCTAATGTTTCTTGCAGCATAAAATAATTAATAAAAATGATTCTTTAATAGTACTAAATAATTATCTTAGGTTAATATAATGGATATTGAAGCATAAAATCGACACTTGTGCATAATTATACCTTGTTTCCTTTACAAGTTTCTTCCACAGTAAAATAAGTATTAAAAAAAATGTATTCTTTAATAGCACTAAATAATTTCTGAGGCATTCATAATGAATATTGAAGCACACTTATAATATATGTGTTGGTTGGTGAGTGTGTATAACTTGTACAGTACCTCATGCTTATTTAATAAATATTTCTATGAAATCATGAAATATACGTTTGCAGTATGGTGTGTGTATAAAAAAACCCCATCTACTAATAACCAGTGCCCTCATCCAGCAGATAAACGAGAACGTCTCAAAGCCAATAGANCTACTAATAACCAGTGCCCTCATCCAGCAGATAAACGAGAACGTCTCAAAGCCAATAGATAGGGAATTTATCGAGGTGTCTCCATATCAACTGTCATTTAAGTTAATGGGATTTCCTTATCCTCAGACATGGCCGACATTAAGTTATTGGGACACTGATAAAATACAATTATGTCCTGACACAACAACAGGAGCACCCACTTCCAAAGAGGCATGTTGTACCCCAGTCTCTCTATCCTTAAAAAAAAATTTCAACTACGCATTTCAGAATTTTGCATTACAGAGCTAAAAAAAACTTACATAAATAATGTTGATTGTCTGATTAGCATACCAGTGTAATGGATATCGTGCCACAGCGAGCCACGCTTCCTGTCCGCGTCAGTGACGTTGACAGAGATGAAACCAATGGCTTTAAATCACGTCATGGAAAGTTATTACCGGGGACTTTACGAGGTATTATCGCCAGGCCAAGCAATAGCAGTAAGACATGTGTGCTTGTTAGTCTTCTGGAGGAACCCAACGATCTTATATACGAAAACATTTACTTATACTCGAAATCACTACACTAACCAAAGTACTTGCGACTATCACAAATATCAGAAGCCATTGCCGCACTTGGTTATTTTCCCTTTAGCGGTAATGATGTCTTCGTACAGCCAAGCAAAGACGTACCGAATTCTATATTTATTTTAGACGATGTTGCATGTGATAAACAGAGGACAATGCAGAAATATTTTGGCATGGGATGCCATGTAGCAGTAAATTCTATTTACATATGTAAATTTATTCGCCAATGCCTGAACAGCTTCTATGTGACAATGCTAATTTCCTAGTCCTATTTCGTATGGACGACCTGATAATACGCCATGTTTACTCTGACCATGCAAATACCGATATGACATTTGCAAGATTAAAAGAAATGTGTTCGCGTTGCTGGCGCGAACCTCACAGTTTCCTAGTGAAAGCAAAATATTTTCCACTTGATAAGGGGCGGTAATGTAAAGGTTATGATCAGTTCATCATCGAACATCAGTGAAGTATGAGTTACTTCGTATCCAAGTTCGGCCATAGCGGTCTGAAGCGGGTGCCGGAAGGCTGTTACATATCTACCAATGATGGAAATTGCAGTTTAATAGGAAACAAGCAAATAATTTAGGCAATGCTTAACATGAGGGTGATGCTGCGAATGTATCATTTGTACGAAGCATTACGTCTGAAGCGTTGCGGCCAGTGACGACAATTAAAACTAGTATCGAGACGCATCTGCGCACATCATTGGCAGGAATTACACGAATCACAGCCTTAGCGACTGCACTGAGAGGTATGGGAGAGCGTATAGCCAGCAGAGTTCAAACGACCATGACAAGTGAATTACGTCCATTGACCAAAGATGTTTAGGAACTCTCTGCGTTGGGTGGAAAACTCGCTACTATGAAAGGCCACCTATTTTATACTAATATACTTACTACAAACATGGATTTGCGACTCGGCACATTAATAGAAAATGTGTCCCAACTGTCCCCTTTACTGGTGGGGCTCACTCGAAGCAGCGAAGCAGTGGAAGGGCGTCTGCCAGGCAAATCGAATGTACTGTCTACTTAAATGGAGGCCCAGCTTCACAAATTATCCGAAGACGTACTGAAATTGAATGGCTTAGGAGGCAGGATCACGGTCATAGAGAAGAAAATCACAGATGTGGGAGAGCAAGTTAGCGCGAGAGTTCTAGCTGGCCTCACCGCCATACTTGGCAAGCACCTTGAAGTAAAGACCGAGTGTTATGTAGATAAGATGCTGGAATCGAACCTCATTGCTATGTAGGGCTGTCTGTTCGCCAACATGAACATACTGTCTACCAAAATGGAGGCGCAGCTATGCAAATTATCCTATGATATACAGAAACTTGGAGAAGAAAATTAACGATGTAGATGTGCAAGATAGCTGTCTCACAGCTAAACTAGTTAATCACCTTAATGACAAGGCTATTCTGGATGTAATAAGAAAGAAGTTAGAATCTAAACCTAGATCGCGTCAGTATGTTGTCTGTTACAGTGACAAAACATTTTCAGACTTTAACTAAAAAGATGCGAAGCATAGTGGGAAGCAAGCTACTTGCGGTGGTAGCACAGCTTGAAGATTTAAGCGATATTGTGGATTATAAATCAGTTACAACCCTCGCGTCAACATTGAGAGATAATTTGCGTGTAGCGAACGAGACTGCAGGTAAGCTTAGTGGTGTGGACGCCAAACTCATGGAAGTCAAACGGACTGTTGGTATGGGATTTGCAAGCCTGTCCCATAAACTAGACGAGCAACTTAATACATCTGCCAAAAATGTAGGTGTGCTAAATACATTATGTGTGCAGTTGGAGAGTGTAGGTAGCTTGGGAACCAGAATCAGCACAATTTTTGAGGGAATGAGAAATAAACTTACTATAAATATGCTCGAAGAATTGGATAGCTGTAACCAAAGTTTGAGTAGTAGCCTTTCAGATATAGAGGAACTTATACGACACAGGATCGTTCGATATTTAAATGATTTGCACACAGCCGATGAAAAATGGCAGCATTGCAAGCACATACTTACTTTGGTTCTCAAAAAACTCAATATGTTGGAGAATAAAATAGTCAAAGTGATTGCGCGTAGAGCCTTTGTCTATTATATAAAGTACATACATTTCACTTAGGGTCATTAGAATAATGTCTGCTGCCATGAAGGATTTACGCCGTGTCATTGCAAGTGTACGTGGCAAGTATCTGCATGCAAAACGAGCATGTATGAAACATGATGCCGTACTGGAACNCGTGTCATTGCAAGTGTACGTGGCAAGTATCTGCATGCAAAACGAGCATGTATGAAACATGATGCCGTACTGGAACAAGCTTTTCAACCAATCACATCCCGACTGGATTTGCTAAATAAACAGTATATTCCCCCTGCCGTGAAGACTGACCCGGACGCCGAATTAAAGCCAAGTGCAACGAAGTTGTTTGGTCGTATTTATCGTAAAAAGGACAGTTCTCACTCGATCACTGTCGGTAATTATCTCACACTCTATATGGCTCGTTTTAATGATGGGATTTACGGCGTGTACAGGTAAAATAGAAAATGGTATCTGTGCAACAAACTAATATTATTTTTACCTTATGATAACATACAGATCGATAGTGAAATAATAAGAGTGTCTCCGGGTATTTATGAACTACTATTTAAACACAGACCTGGTGAATACTCACGAAAAGCTCTTGAACAATATAAAAAAATGCTTTCTATCACAAGCACGCATTTAACCTATGATGCAACTAGCAACACATATAAAGATTAATAACACTGGAAATTCGACGTTGTGTCAGAACTGTTTCCAGACGTTGGAATATCTTGCGGCTTGGAACTGGGTTCAAAACTTGATTGTACCAGAGAGCTCGAGTACGTGTATTGGGACGATGTAAACGAGTTAGTGGCATGCCTACGTCTACTCCTTGCATCCCAACAGGCTGGAAATAATTCACACACCATTGAGATCGTGAATATAGTGGAAGAATTATGTGAAGGCAGGTACGAAATAATGTCTCTTGCAGCAATTGCTGCTGAGATGCACCGACCATCACGAAGGAATTATATTAGAAGGTGTGTACTGTTGTTTGGGCTTCACGACCTGTAACAGGCTGATCTGGTGGGAATGATTCCGTACNTTATATTAGAAGGTGTGTACTGTTGTTTGGGCTTCACGACCTGTAACAGGCTGATCTGGTGGGAATGATTCCGTACTCTTCTGTGAATAAAGATTATAGATACCGGTTAACAGTAATCCATTGTTACAGTAAATTTGCGTGGGGTGTCCCCGTCAGACCTAAGACAGGAAGTGACGTTGCCAGGGCTATGAAAACGGTTTTAAACGACAAGGGATCACCGAGAAATATTCAGACAGACTTAGGCAAGGAATTCTACAATAAACCATTCCATTCACTAATGAAACAGAATAACCTTAACCATTGCAGTACATTTAGCGAGAAAAAAGCGTCTATAGTGGANCATTCCATTCACTAATGAAACAGAATAACCTTAACCATTGCAGTACATTTAGCGAGAAAAAAGCGTCTATAGTGGAACGGTTTAACAGAACTCTGAAAATTCGAATGTGGCGTGAATTCTCAGCAAGAGGAAGCCATACTTGGCTGGAGATGTTACCTCATTTGATTAACAATTACAATAACAGAATACATTGGGCAATTCATTTGCGTCAAGCGGATAATTCTTTGCTGGGGACGGTGTTTAAACATACAAAGGTTCTAGATTCTAGGAAACAGAAATTAAATGTTTTTGATTATGCGCTCATTACGCATCTTAAAAATCTGTTTTCTAAGGGATACAAGCCTAGCTGGTTNAATTAAATGTTTTTGATTATGCGCTCATTACGCATCTTAAAAATCTGTTTTCTAAGGGATACAAGCCTAGCTGGTCTGTAGAAGTACTGTGTGTTGGAAAGATTTGACATTACAAACCACGAACCCAAGAGTTTGTAGATTTCAATGTGGAGCATGTTAAAGGTTCGTTTTACAAGCATGAAATACTGTTNAATTAAATGTTTTTGATTATGCGCTCATTACGCATCTTAAAAATCTGTTTTCTAAGGGATACAAGCCTAGCTGGTTTGTAGAAGTACTGTGTGTTGGAAAGATTTGACATTACTAACCACGAACCCAAGAGTTTGTAGATTTCAATGTGGAGCATGTTAAAGGTTCGTTTTACAAGCATGAAATACTGTTTATAAAATATCCGAAGACTTACTTGGTCGAGAAAGTTTTACAGACAAAAGGTGACAGAGCATTTTTCCAGTGGGTAGGATTTCATTCACATCACAATAGTTGGGTTCTCAAATCAAAAATTAGTAAAATTAAATGTTATAAAATATAGAAGGAAACAAGTGCTAGGCGACCTGTCTGAAAAGGTAGCTCGTGCACCAGAGCTGGGACAGCGGAGAAATAAACAGCACTAATAGGTCTGCACATGCCAACGAGCCATGGCTCTGACAGGGAGGAAAAAATACATGGTAGTGAAGAGAGGNATGCCAACGAGCCATGGCTCTGACAGGGAGGAAAAATACATGGTAGTGAAGAGAGGTGAAAGGAAGGAAAAATATTGTCAACAGCCAGCTGTCGAAGCATGCACGAGTGGCAAGCTGGCCAACGCCTTGCTGAAANCGACCTGTCTGAAAAGGTAGCTCGTGCACCAGAGCTGGGACAGCGGAGAAATAAACAGCACTAATAGGTCTGCACGTGCCAAAGAGCCATGGCTCTGACAGGGAGGAAAAAATACATGGTAGTGAAGAGAGGTGGAAGGAAGGAAAAATATTGTCAACAGCCAGCTGTCGAAGCATGCACGAGTGGCAAGCTGGCCAACGCCTTGCTGAAANAAGGAAGGAAAAATATTGTCAACAGCCAGCTGTCGAAGCATGCACGAGTGGCAAGCTGGCCAACGCCTTGCTGAAAGAAGTCACACACACTGGCTGGCCCATGTTCGAATCCATTCACAAACCTTATAAAACACTTATGCTATAAACCTTAACTTCAGTTTTACATTATGCATCGCGGGGATAAGACTGCCAAGAAAGGAGCCGGTCTGGTAAATATGTTAGTAAATAATCCTCCATCTGAAGCTCATATACCCGGATAAAAATTTTCCGGGCCTGGCACGCATCTCGCGCGAAGAATACAGAGGGGAGACATGCCTGTAAATACTCTAGACACCGCGTGCAAGGAACATGACATTTCGTATGCCATGAGAAATGATCTGAAAGGAACACTGCAGACACTATTCTTGCGAATACAGCCAAAGTGNATGACATTTCGTATGCCATGAGAAATGATCTGAAAGGAACACTGCAGACACTATTCTTGCGAATACAGCCAAAGTGATAGCCAGTGCTTCCAATTCTAAGCTTCGGGAATGCCTGCCCGCTTGTAGGATTCTAAAATTATGAAGTCCAAATTTAAACGAGGATGTCAATCAAGTTTGGATGGAAGAAACTAACTCGCAGGAAGGCTAAATGTGGAGGGATTCTACTGTTCATTTAACCCACTCTAGGAGTGTTGGGAAGTCTAATTGGTGAAGCGAGCGGTATTGCACGAGCCGTGAATAGTGCTAAATACGAGAATAAACGCTTAGCTGAACATTTGTATCATAATAAAAAAATGGAAAATATTGCCAGCGTAAAAAAAGACTGGAAAGGGCTCTACTTGCACCCATACCTTTGTGGAGGCTCAAAACGATGGCGACGAAAGAGGAGGAAGTCTTTAATGAACCACCTAACTGGCCGTTAACAAATATGGATTTGCGTAAATTTTTACGAAAATTAAAAATACTTAATTTCCGAGGCGTGTTCCTGATTGATAGATTACCACAATGCTCAAGACAGGTAGAATGTGGCATAGTAAATTTAGGTATGAGTTATGGGCCTGGGACTCACTGAATGGCCTATAAAAATAATGCAAACACATTACAATATTACGATAGCTACGGGTACTTAAAGACCCTGCCCGAATTAAAAAAATGTTTTGAAGGTGCTAGAATTAATAACAACCACGAGACAGAACAGCATACGTGGGACTGGAACTGCGGTCACCTGTGCTTGCGCTTCTTTGTTACTTAAAGTCGAGGCAATATTGCCAACGTTCATATATGTCGCTTACTCTGATAGTGACAGGTAATACCTCGGAATTACGGTTCATTCATTTTCCACAGCTAAGCCTGACAAGCGTGTGGTCTGTAGCTGTGATAGATTTTCAAACATATTTTTCAGTACCAAACATCGATGAACGTAATTGCATGTTCCGATATGTAAAAGGAGACTGTAAGATACAAGAGGTATACATTCCCAATGGCTCGTACGAGANCTTTGTTACTTAAAGTCGAGGCAATATTGCCAACGTTCATATATGTCGCTTACTCTGATAGTGACAGGTAATACCTTGGAATTACGGTTCATTCATTTTCCACCGCTAAGCCTGACAAGCGTGTGGTCTGTAGCTGTGATAGATTTTCAAACATATTTTTCAGTACCAAACATCGATGAACGTAATTGCATGTTCCGATATGTAAAAGGAGACGGTAAGATACAAGAGGTATACATTCCCAATGGCTCGTACGAGATTGAGGACATCGGCAAGTATATGAAACGAGAGCTGGGAACTGACGTTATCTTAGTGTTGCGAGGAAATTCTAATACTCTGCACAGCGAAATGCGTTGTACAGTGCAGGTAGACTTTACACAAAACGATACTCTCGCAGCCATGCTGGGTTTTGAAAATGCTAAATACGACGCAAATAGAACCCACGAATCTACCCTACCTATAAATACCTTCCCTGTGAACTTCATAAGAAAAAATTGTAATTGAGTTTGCGGATCGTTTCTCAACAGTAAACCGAGCCAGACATTACATGAATTCTCTGCAAACATCCCCCTGGGATTTAAACTAGTGAGAGTCCCAGCAACATCCTTCTTATATGCGCTAGTCACAACAGAGAATGTACAGGAGGTAATTGTATCCATAGTAGACTCAATTTCATTATTAAGCAGCTTGGCTACGATACCCAGGACATATTTATCATTCCCCATACAGAGGAAAAGTTAATCACCTTCAGTAAGAGTTTGGGCGACAAGTTCACTATACAGTTTATTGGTACTTATATGTTCATGTCTGCCAGCCTGGCAACTCTCGCGCAGAATCTGCCGTCCAGCAAATTCCACACAACATCTCGCTTCTTCACTGTAGAGCGCGAGCTAGAGCTGGTAACCCGGAAAGGCGTCTTCCCTACGATTATGTTAGCTCGTGGGAGAGGCTCGCTAAGCCGAGGCTACCTGCTATAGAGTCATTCTATAATAGGCTTACTGGGGGGAACGTCAGCGCGGAAGACTACCAGCANTAAGCATATACCTGAGATGTATGATGCTAGCAAGCCATCTACCTACCTGCAGTATGTAGATGCCAATAATCTATACAGTTGGGCGATGTTCTTGCCACTCCCTTATGCCGGGTTTGAATGGACCACCACGAACATCACTGTGATGAGCGTGACGGACGACGGATATGTCGGCTACATACTGGAGGTAGATGTAGAATACCCTTCTGCTCTTCACGATGCGCATTTGGAACCTCCATTCTTGCCAGTGAACAAGCGTCCCCCCGGGTCCAAACACGCTAAACTCATGACGACCCTGGAGAGCAAGCTTCATTATATCGTACATTACTGTACTCTGAAGCAAGAATTGCATCATGGGTTGCGCCTGAAGGCTGTTCACCGTGTCCTTCAATTCCAGCAGAAGGCGTGGCTAAAGCCGTATATAGACATGAATACGACGAAACGTCAGGCAGCCACGAACGCCTTCGAGAAGGACTTTTTTTAGTTAATGAATAACGCAACGTACAGCAAACTTATGGAAAATAAGCGCAAACGACAGTNTTCGAGAAGGACTTTTTTTAGTTAATGAATAACGCAACGTACAGCAAACTTATGGAAAATAAGCGCAAACGACAGTGTATGGAACTCGTGTGTAGAGAAGTTCGGACGAAAGAATTAATTTCTAAACCTGCATTGAAATGCTGAACGATATAGGGTGAGTCGTTGTCCCTGTTCAAATTATGTCAAGAGAGCGTAAAATTTGACAAGCTCATGTACGCTGGGTTTGCCATACTCGACCTGTCAAAGACACTCATGTACCGCTTTTACTATGACATCATGCGAGCGCGGTATGGGAGCAGTGTCAGTCTCTCCTATATGGACACAGATTCCTTTATAATGGAGCTCGACTGTGCTGACTTTTACAGCGACCTCGCCTCTGACCCGATGCTCATGTCGGAGTTCGACACTAGCAGCTACCCTCCCACTCATTCCTGCTATTCTCCAGTCAACTCCAGGGTGATTGGGATGTTTAAGGATGAGTGCATGGGTAACACTATGGTTGAGTTCGTCGGGTTGCGGGCGAATCTGTATGCGTACCGTTGTCAAAATACGGCGGTGAAACGCGCGGAGGGGATACAGAGGTGCGTAGTTGAAAACACGATAACGTTTGACGATTATCGACTCATTCTTTTGGCCCAGCGCTGCATGAGAGTACAGGTCGGTAGTTTTCGTTCGTACCATCACGAGGTTTACACCAAGCGCGCGAACAAACTAGCGCTTACGTGGTAGGACGACAAACGGTAAGTCCTGGATGATGCCATTCATACCATCCCTTATGGTTATCAGCCCTAAAAAAACAGCTCTGGGTCAGGCCTGTGTAGTTATGTACGTATGTCGTCTAGGAGGGAGTGTTATTTCTCTGAGCGTGAACTAGAGAACTTACACGCGTCTTCGTATTCCACTTGTCAGGTATATTGCTGAGGGGTTTTTTGGTAGCCATATTTCTCGATAAGCATGCTGTAGTGCGTGCAAGTATGTTGCAGGCTTTCCAGGTGTGCTGCCTGATAGTCTACTATAGTGGATTAAAGAGATACGTTCCTAACATTGTCAGGTAGATTATCAGTTTGTTTCCTGCAGTATACTGCAGCTCGTGAAAGACCGGATGGCTTGCCAGGTATACTATTTTTTATTGGCCTACACTCTGTCTGATTCGGTGTACTGTAGCCCTTGCAAGGGTTGTAGTCTTCTCCTTGCCAGGTACACTGAGTGGTAACAGGCTGGAGCGCATGCAAGCGCTCGTCTTACTTGCCAGGCCTGTNTCTTCTCCTTGCCAGGTACACTGAGTGCTAACAGGCTGGAGCGCATGCAAGCGCTCGTCTTACTTGCCAGGCCTGTTACCAGCACATCCTGTACATGTTTTTCTTTTTCTCGGAGGTATACTGGAGCACATGCAAGCCGTTTTCGCCTTGCCAAGTATACCAACAATCATGTTTTTCACAACATGCTGTATAACATGCTAATTTTTTACGTATGTAAGTGTACGTTTGTCAACCGACGTCAGCTTGGCGTACGTTTTGTACGTCATCCATTCTTGATTACCTCATGCTACTGCTGATGTATATATAACAGTGAATACACTGATGTTGAAAGAGGTGTCGAGATATTCCTGCTAGTGATAAATATATTGTTATGTCTGTGACTCCATCTGTTTCTTGGTTACAACCCCCGAAATATCACACAGAGATGTTCATCACAACCTTGGCACGCTTGTTTTCTTTCACGCTTTGGTTTGTACAGCTCCTGGTTTTTTTATTTTCAGTCGTCTTGTCACGTTACTTTAACGTGCGGTGGTTTCCACCATACTACTTCTTTTATCAATTCCAATTGTTCATATTATTGTTATTTTTTTTGTCATGTATGTTTGTGGCTTTATCCACAATATTTCTAATTGTCACACATGTGGCTCTATCTATATTATGTCCCACCCTCGCACAGTCTTGGTATCACACTGTAGTGCTCTTCTCTAAATTTTTTATATATAGGACTCGCTTTTCCACTGGCTGCAGCTTTGTAACCAGTGTTTACACATTATTTGTGAGGTTTCCAATATATATTTTTTATATACGTATATTGGTAGTGTCATATGAATACTGCACTGCCTGGTTCCAAGCCCAGGGCCCATCTACATGGTTATGCCATGTCGATGGTAATTGGGAGGACAACGTGGCATAAGGTAAGTGTCGATAGGCCAGGATGTGTGACGCGGGCGCAATCGCACGTGTATGTAAGTATGCTGCTGCTGTTGGGAGGGGGAAGGGTGTGTGTGATTGTAGGAATTATATATATATATGTGTATAATATTTTTGTCTCTCTCTCGAGGGGCAGGGGCCGGGGTCGTGATGGGAGGGGGTTAACACACATGATGGTAGGACTTATATATATATTTTTTTTTGTTAACACACGTGCAAGGCTCTAGCGCATAGCTGGCGTGTCTCTTGGGAGTCGCTGTGCTCTATCCACTGCATCACTCCCTGAGAATGCAGGAGCGTGCGTTATGTTTTAACATACACCTTATCCACTATGCCACTGCGGCCCCATTGAATTGGTCATGCTAGAGCGTTACATTTTACTTGCCATCTACGACATCTCTTTTCGGAATGCGTGCGCGTGAAGTTGTGCTCTACCCATTGCTTCACCGCGGCACCCCCCTTGAAAGCATGACGTCCCGAAGCTATGTCCTGGCTGCGTCTCTGTTGGGAGACGCCTCCATAGGTTCGTGAATGCAAGAGTGTGAAGTTGCGCCCTACCCATTACTTCACCGCTGCACCTTTCCTTTGGAATACATGAACGTGAAGTCCCGAAGCTATGTCCTGGCTGCGTCTATGTTGGGATTCGTCGTCGTCGGTGCGTGAATGCAAGAGCGTGGANGCAAGGCTCTAGCGCATAGCTGGCGTGTCTCTTGGGAGTCGCTGTGCTCTATCCACTGCATCACTCCCTGAGAATACAGGAGCGTGCGTTATGTTTTAACATACACTTTATCCACTATGCCACTGCGGCCCCATTGATTTGGTCATGCTAGAGCGTTACATTTTACTTGCCATCTACGACATCTCTTTTCGGAATGTGTGCGCGTGAAGTTGTGCTCTACCCATTGCTTCACCGCGGCACCCCCCTTGAATGCATGACGTCCCGAAGCTATGTCCTGGCTGCGTCTCTGTTGGGAGACGCCTCCATAGGTTCGTGAATACAAGAGTGTGAAGTTGCGCCCTACCCATTACTTCACCGCGGCACCTTTCCTTTGGAATGCATGAACGTGAAGTCCCGAAGCTATGTCCTGGCTGCGTCTATGTTGGGATTCGTCGTCGTCGGTGCGTGAATGCAAGAGCGTGGATTTGCGCTCTACCCATTGCTTCACTACGGCCCCCTTGAATGCCAGAGCATGACGTAACGACTCCGAAGCTATGTCCTGGCTGCGTCTCTGTTGGGATTCGTCATCGTCGGTGCGTGAATGCATGAGAGTGGAGTTGCGCTCTACCCATTGCTTCACTGCGACCCCCCCTTGAATGCCAGAGCAGAACCGTTGGGTGCGTCGTCTTCGGGAGTCGCAACCAATATGGCTGACCCCTTGGCGTTGTCTTAGGGATTCTTCATGAACCAACATGGTCGCCAGGGAATGTCCGAGAAAAAATAATTTTATGAATCTTTTGAAAATTTGGAACTTTTAAAAGTAAAATCAATATTTTGGAATATTTAATCTTTATTTTTAAATATTAAATCACACTTTAAAACCGGTAATTTTGAAAAATTAATTTTAAAAAATTAATTTTGTGAAAAAAAAATTTTTTTAATATATTTTTTTTAAATAACTTTTGCAAACATTTACATATTTTTCACTTTTTGGCACTGGCTGCCAAGATGGCTGCCTCCGAAGTGGAATGCAAACACATGAGGTTTGTCATTTCCTTACCAAGCTTCTGAATCCCGCAATCACTGCCATGACATTGTCTTAGAAACACCCATTTCAGACTACTAGATATATTAATTATAATCAATTAAAAATATTGTTTTGCTCTTTAACGTATCCCAAAAGTGCATTACACGCCATATTTAGAAACGAACACCGCACACGAAACCTAACATTCGACGAGAAACTTGAATTACAAACCTTGGTTTCGATATATGGAGAAACCTCACTTTCGCGGCATTTATACCGCACACCAACTCTGCTTCCCGAAACTCAGCTTACAGAACTTCTGGTTTCAGCTGACGGTATGAACCTACTAAGTGAAAGTCTGAGTCTAAGAATAACGGCTTTTTTAACGTTCTAAATTGCAAGGGTAACTAACATAACACTGGTACAGAAACGTTCTTTGTCTGTAAATAGTTAAATAGCAGTATATGCAAGAAAAAGTGAATATCCTCGCTCTCTATTAGTACCTTTGCCATTATAATGAACAAAATACTCAACTTACGTAACTTTTACACCTGCTTCATTAACCCTGTTTAATATTCATGTAGTATTTATTTATTTAATGGGTAGTTACATTTAATATNTTTTACACCTGCTTCATTAACCCTGTTTAATATTCATGTAGTATTTATTTATTTAATGGGTAGTTACATTTAATATTTTTTACACATTAGTTTTTACAAAAGTTCTTATTGATTAAGTTTATGAATGTGTCCGTCATTTATCCTAAGAAAAAACGTATCACTAAAGCCCCTGCTACAATGGCTGTCCCCTCTGTCCTCGGATGTCCTCGGTTATCTCTGACGTCACGAGACTCGCACACAATTTGCTCCTAGAACAGATGTCTAAAGCTGTCCCAACAAGTAGGTATCGAAAAATGCTACCAGGTAGAAGTAAATGCCTCGCACTATAGCGATTTATTTTGTTTGTTTAGATTTACGAGCATTTGGATGGGATAAAATTAAGATATTGATTTNCCTCGCACTATAGCGATTTATTTTGTTTGTTTAGATTTACGAGCATTTGGATGGGATAAAATTAAGATATTGATTTTAATGTGATTTTTAATATTATAGTAATATCTGTTTTGGTTATCGGTTATTGGAACACATTTTCTTTACATTCGCATTGCGTTGTTTATCTAAAATTAAATTCCTTAATTTAAATTAATTATCCCTCCATTTTGTATATTTTAAATTAAGTTTTTTTATTTTATAATTTAGGCTTTAATTGCAAGGCGCATATTTATCATTAACAATTAGTCCCGCTTGACTTTGGCACCCTCCACATTCGCCTCAATGTCCATGTTTACAACTGTTTTTGTTTACTATTACAGTTTACGCACGGATTTCCCCTGTGTGTTAATCTTCTTATGATTCAAAAAAGACTCGAGGACCGGGAGCAACCGAGAACAGGGGACAACCGAGGAAAAAAATTAAAAACTGACCAATTTGCTGAGGACTGAGGACAGAGGACATGCGAGGACCAGTTGGGACGTTGGTCATGACGTCACATGATCACGAGGGCCAACCAGTGCTCGCGATGTCAGTCAGAAAGGACCGAGGACATCCGAGGACAGGATACATGACAATTGTAGCACGGCCCTAACAACAACACAGAAGTTTTCAGCTCTGTATTTCCTTAGTTTTGACCACTTAATGGGTTCAGATCAGCTGTAATAAAATTTAGGACCTTAGATTTTTAGAATCTAGATTATTTTAAATTCAAGTGTGTTACATGAAAATAATTGAACACACATTGTTTTATGAAAAATTAATTTATTATGATTATCTGAGGTCTTAGTATTATTGAAAACTTCGCACTAAATTAATGCAAAAGTTATTGTCATGTAATTTCGCAGCAGCTTGTGCATGTTGGNGTATTATTGAAAACTTCGCACTAAATTAATGCAAAAGTTATTGTCATGTAATTTCGCAGCAGCTTGTGCATGTTGGGGAAATGCTAATAATTATTTAAATATGCTTTAAGAGAGAATATCAGGTATAGCCAACTCCCTTCATACAATGACCCAATTGCATCTACAACATTAATACTATTATTTTGTACTTATTCATGACAAAATGTTGATATACATCTTCACTTACACTCGTAAATATTCACAATGTAGAATCAGCAAGTCACAAGTTTTGAAGTATTCACAAAAAGACTATGAGTAAAAATATTTTCTATCCAGCCAATTAAAAGTAGAATTTCAACTTTTGCTAGATGAGGTTGTGCAATTTTTATTAACTTCTCAAAAAAATTACTAAGCATTCACAAGTATTCACAGATTAATAAAGCAGCTAAGGTAATCAGAAGCGTAGCATTTAGTGGAATTTTCAGCGTAGCAATAAATAGGATTATAATTTGTCATCAGTTAAACCTAATAATATTATAAACTATATTATGCATTTATTACAGCCAGTATATTTTTACATGTGTGTTTAATTGAGTTAATGTAAATAAAATTGCATACGTTTTATAGTAATGCCTTTGTAAATATACATATTACACTCGATAAATTCTGCTAAATAAAGCCACAAAAATGTTATTTCCAATATCTGTTGCGAAACTTTTCTGCAGAAAAGGGCTGCATTTATGTCACTCGTGGCAATGATTAGATGAGAAATAATAAACGACACTCTGGTCATGTGTTTACAGAATGACATCCCCCCAAAAACCCTTTTTCTTTCCCTACCACTTTTCAACCACACGTGGTTTTTACTTTCTTTGACTAAGATCTCAACACATAACACTCCAGTCTGAAACTGTTTCAGCGCCACTCGAACTTCAAGGTCTTCCAGATGAAGACAGCAGTATTATCAGTGAGTACTTTTTCTGGCCCGCCTACACCCTGATAATTGTGGTTCTCCACTTGTACCCACGATTCTGCCGGTCCTACCGGATGATACAAAAATATTGCCTGTCTCATATGAGTTGGCAAAATTTTGACAGTCGGTGAATGGCAACTTTGCGTATACGAAACAAACAACGTGCAATTTGNCTCATATGAGTTGGCAAAATTTTGACAGTCGGTGAATGGCAACTTTGCGTATACGAAACAAACAACGTGCAATTTGCAAAATACTGTATTAGCTAATGCATGAAGAAACAAAAATTAAAATTATTTTAGCTATTCTGAGTGCACTGACGACGCACATCAGACAAGCATAAAATACGCGGATAAGAAAGAGCTCNCTCATATGAGTTGGCAAAATTTTGACAGTCGGTGAATGGCAACTTTGCGTATACGAAACAAACAACGTGCAATTTACAAAATACTGTATTAGCTAATGCATGAAGAAACAAAAATTCAAATTATTTTAGCTATTCTGAGTGCACTGACGACGCACATCAGACAAGCATAAAATACGCGGATAAGAAAGAGCTCTTAGATTAATTAATACATTTATTTGTTACGATCGAAACTTTGNTTTTAGTGTTACGATCGAAACTTCGTGCTCAAGTAGTAATGTATAGGTGTTAAAAATGAAATGCACATTAAAAGGATCCATATTAAAATGAAACAACTTAAAATCTGGGGAGTTCTTTTCACGTATACCCACTCTCCATCCATGCTCTCCATACACGCTTGATATTAATTCCAAAAGTCTAAAAAAATATCGCAAGGTATTGTCGAATTTTTTTTCAAATAATTTGACCAAATATATTTTTAACTCGTGTCGTTTCAAGCCAGTAATAGGAGGAAAGTCAACTTTTAAAAATACCGGATCAGGAGGCAGGCCAAAGTGCTGCCACCTGTTGAGAAACACTAAGCAGCCAGAACAATATAGCTTATTTGTGTAAAATAACATATTTACGAACATATACTAATGGTTTTATTTTTCCGCATGCACTGTATGATTTTTAAAGTAACATGTATTTCCGTATATAGCGATTTTGTTTACTTGTAATTTCCTTTGGGCCGGTAATCGTTACGTCTACTTCCATTACACGCCATGTTGTTCTGCCACCGGTTTTGCAAAGTCGATTGTGAGTTGGCTAATGAAAGTGCGTTGTCAAGCAATTTCCCAAAATTATTTTTATTAAAATTCTTAACATATAAGATGTTACGTCCAAAGTGTGATAAGAAGTACAATTACAGCCTTGCAAATGTTAACCCAAATTCGCTGTCTCGGACAAATTAAAAAAAGTGTTAGCAAATATTTAATGTTTTGAAAGTATAAAATTTTTTCTTTTATAAACTACGAATTTTTTAGACAGATGTCAGTCTATAAATACCTTAAAGTTTGTTTAGCATTACAGTACAATGGCGAGTAGATTAGCAGACGACATGTTGAAAAAAAAATAAAAATACAGCCTCCACTTGACGCACCAGCCGATCGCGAAAGTATACATAAACGGAAAGAAAACTTTTGGCGCTACTTTCATCAAACTGTCAAAATCTCGCCAACTTACATGACACAGACAATAGCTCTCGTAAGGATTCATCTTCTTTTTAAATCTAACTGACTGCACATTTTCTGTCATCCCACTAAACAACGATGCCTATCGGTTTTTGGAAGGCGGGGTAACGATTTGCGCTATATAACCACTCGGCGCAAAGTGCGGATGAGCTACTTCCATTCATTTTGGTTGAACTTCGATGCTTGCGACTCGAGTGTGCAGGGTCTTAATATTTACGTAATTTTGTTAGCAACCATCTTCAATCCGGTGAACTCTATTTTCCAAATTCACCCCACATTCTGCTATCTTGTTTTGACAGTCCTCTATTACACAACATACTGACTATACGTGCTCAACCGCTGCCCCTCCGTGTCCCTTTATCTCCTCGTTCTGCGAGTGACATTTCTCCTTAATCTGATTTATTTCAGTCGTGATAGGTTTTAAACGAAAATGCATCTGTCGCCTTTCTTCCCTCTACACCTGTGCCTGATGGTTACCTGTTTTTTTTTTTTTCATTTCCTCTTTCGTTTGTCTTAATGCTTCCATGATCTGACTAAATATGGCCATTGTTTTATTCATCCTACAACCCCCATCGACCTTGAGCTGCCAGCATTTCCTAAGTTTGAACTACCGTCCCACCAGAAAAAAACTTTCGCTGTCGCGTCTTTGTTAAGATTGCTAGTATTTCCCACAATTTGTTCGTCACTTTCTCCTACCGGAGGTACGTCTGCCGTCTGTTGCTGCTCTGCGTACATACTAACATCTCGTCTGTCAGTTGAATGAGTGTCACTTTCAATCGCATTTACCTCTCTCGCCCTACCATTTACATTGCAAACCACCGACTCAGCTATCTGTTCTAGTTACCCGGAGTTTGCTGGCTAGGTTTCAGTAGACCACAAGGCTAACGCCTCACTGCCTTTTGAAAAGTTACGACTGCGATTTAGAATCCTGAACAGACTCATCCTGGAGTGGCATGCACGTACCACACTGTAACTAACTAATTACACACAACACATTTTCTTCTGCTGCTTTGCTCCATTCTTGNTGGAGTGGCATGCACGTACCACACTGTAACTAACTAATTACACACAACACATTTTCTTCTGCTGCTTTGCTCCATTATCGGCGCTGTCTCGGCTGCTGGAACAAATACTGAAACGGGCTCACCAATTTGCCGCGTTGATCGTTGCCTATTGCCTTCCGTCGCTGGCGTCTACTGGTCTGATATGGCTGGGCTCTGCTAGTAGCGATTCACCACCTTCCCTTCGCCAGAATTTGCTGATCTTGTGTGAATGGAACTTCGCTAGCGACCCTCTGACCGCTGAAGAAAGAGTAGTATGTCTCTCTCGGCACTCGGATCCTGTCCTGCGTTACCGCTCCGGGCGAAACACCCTCGGCCGCTGGAGAATGCCTTTTTATCACTGCTAACCGGGCCTACACTCAGAGACGTGCGGTTACCTGCCCTATCGTTGGCGTGCCATATGTAACTTGCCGATCGTTATAATTTTATGTTGCTTTCCAATAAATTACTATAAGTTACACAGCGCCAGCTAGCTCAGAGAGAGTGATGAGTAATAAAACGAGGACACTACTATAATTACAAATCACCACAATTATTTTTAAGTGCCCACAAGGAATTATCGAGATTGTGTCCTAATTCTTTTCCGAACGTTTAATTGCTTCACGAAAGCTCCCAACACTGGGTCTTCAGTATGTAAAACGATTATCTGGCCTCCTGCGAGTGTTAGGCACTCACTTTCCGAGGTTAACAAATCTAAATGTACAGGCCTTCTAAAGGCCTGCACACCCAACTCCCGTCTATCTCCTCTTTCTGCCTTGTCCTGGCGACAGCAGCTACAGTCGGTTCACGACTGGAAGAAACTTTTGAAAATCAACATTTGAAAAAACACCCTAGCCGTTAGCTACATGCATGTAACATTAAAAAAAGCGGCGAGAGCGGATAAAGTTATGCCGTCAGGTTGCCGGCACAAAGAGAGGAAATAATTCCAAAGTTTTAACGTAATTGTTAATTTATCGCTTACAAATGGGCGTCGAAAAGACTTTTATTGCATTATGCCAATTATTAATGACATAATGCTAACTTATTTAGATTTCTAAGTCTTTTGCATAGTCACACGATCCCGCTCAAGGTGAAAGTAGCGCGGCCATTTGTTTACTAACCAGCGTTCCTTGTGTTGTTGACTGGTTATAGTTGACACAAGTGCGAGAGAATTTGTGGGATTATCTTGTTTAACTAATAATTATTCATTTATTGGTTTTTTTTTACTAATATCCGCTCTTTACTATTTGGTTTTTAATAACGTATGATTTTAATTTGTGCTAACTTTCTCGAACTGTTTCCTTTTGCTTACTCGTAGTGAGTTCTCACGTGTTTAATATTTCGAAAATTAATTTCAGGTTTGCTTAAAATTTTATTTACTGGATTTTACGTTGTATGTTGCGGTAGTTTTTGTGTGCAGTCATGAGTTTTAGCCAGGTGAAGAAAAGAGAAGTCACCACTCATCAACATCAACAGGACATCATTAACCTAACCGAATCGTTGAATTCCCTTAATAGGCGAGGGGAAATGAAACCCGCTAACGTCGCGGAAAGAGCGGCAGAAATTTTGAAACTCTCCAGATCCACAGTGCTAAGGTATGTTAAAATATATGTAGTATTAACCATTGCGTTTACAAGTTGTGTGTGTTAAGGTCAATTATGTTGGCCTACGAAATGTGTTTACAAGAAAATAAAGAAAATTTGTTAATAACTTAATTACGTCGTCGAACGTTGTCTACGTGTGTTTTTAACGTTTTTTGGGTAATTATTAAGTTTAGGGGCTTTTCTGTAAAAATAAGACAAATTCACGGAAAATGGTATATTTCCACTCTACTAATGATGCGGAACACGAATATACGAGGGCAATTAACGTCCGACTAATTTCGTAGCATGTGCCCACTTAACCTAACAGAACCTAACCCCACGATGGGTGAATCACTATTATACATTTTTTTTAACTAACATAGGATTTTTGGATTTTACACTAACGCAGGATTGTAGGGTTATGTAGATTCAAATGTGAGTGTATGAATCACCTAACCAAAAGGTGGTATTACAATGTGTAATTAAAAATAAACTACTTTGTGTTGGAATTTGTGTACCCCTGCATGGGATTCTTCATAAACAACTCAATATATACAGGGGAAATTTATTATAAAGACAACTGATAATGGTAAGGAAAATTGCCTCTATAGTGAATTTGTTATACCCAATTAATTTAATATAGGTTATGGAGAGATGGTGCATTTTAAGATTCTGAAGAAACTACTGGTTTTGTATTTAGAAGTTACATTGCGGCATTAATTGCGATTGCATTGTTGTACATCACTAAATAGATTACAGTCGATATAACTGGAACTTCCCCTACTATTAAACATACCTGTATCACTTCACTAAACACGAGAGGACATCGTAATCGATGAAATCACAGTAATAATTTTTTAAGTTAACAATGGTGTATTAATGCATTTCCCCAACACCGCTGTTCTACAGCCATTGTCTTTTGGTTATTGTAAATTATAAGTGTCATATTTTTCACTTTCAGTGCTACATAGCCAACTTAATTTGCTTAATTTAAAAAGGACCATAATTCAGTTTCTGGGTCAACTACAGTTACTAATACCAAAAACATACAAGGGTCATCGTCATGGACAATGCACCATATCACAGCACACAGGTGTGAGCTCCAACGTTTTGTTTTTAAATAAATAAAATGTTTATATTGTTTGTGGCATGTTAGATTCTTTGCTAGTCAACACAGGTATCAGGAAAACAGTTACATGTAATATGNAAGTTTAAGAATGTATAGCACCGTAGTTATAGACATTCTTATCACATTCACATTATAGAAGACTCCAATCAGACATTTGGTATCCAATAAATGCTATGCAACCAACCAACTATTAAAAAATTTATGTTTTGGAAAGAATTGTGCTTAATTCAAAAATTCTTTACAACAGACATACTGTTGGCAACATTCAAGGGTAACACATTTTAATTTGTTTTATTGTGTGGTGATTTCAGCTGGAGAAGTTCCCCAACAGTAGCTGGAGGAAGGATGCCATCATCAATTGGCTGCAGGAGCACAACATTCCGTTTGCTGTATCCTTTTTTTGCAAAATCTTTTTGTGTAGTGTTAAATTGTAGGGTAATGTTGTTGAGCATTGCTTTATAGCATTATATGTAAAGTAGCAGTCTACATCAGAGAGCAGCTTTTGAAGCATGTCATTTTTTAAAATAATTGGTTTCTAATTTTTGGAGTGGAGATAGATGTATTCATTTCTTTTTTTTTTTTTTTAGTTTCTGCTGTTTTGAGTTGTTTATGTACTTTATTGTTTTTATCTGTGGTAATTCTGTAGCAAAATTAATCACTACAATCCATAAGTTATTACCGGTACTTCTAACTAACTAATAAATAAACGGTATTTATAAGTACTGCGGCGTATGCCTTTAGGATGTTTTAACTTAATGCAAACTGTAGATGTTAGGATACACAATTGTCAGCTTCTTTAATTATTGTAAACAACAGTTCTCTCTAATATTTGGTTTATTGGAGCAATATATTTTAGTTATGTTTAATTTGTTATTGTAATTTCTTTACAACATATGTGGCACACTTATTTTGTTCCTCCTCTAAGCATTTGCTTAGCAACATGTTTCAATTTAATTGTTTAAATATTATACATTAGTGAAACCAATGTCTTTTCGTGTTAGTTAAAGTTAGATTTTTGTTTTAGAAAAATATTTTTACATAGCAACAGAGGTAAACAGCATTAAATACGGGCCCGGAGCCCAACTAAAACATAAACACAGCGGCCTGCCGCCGGCTCTATTATTTGAACAAAGTCGGTCTGATTGTATTTTTGTTGCAAACCCACTATAAGAGTTATGGGAACTTCGGTTTCTGACCTCGTGAGAGCATGGCCATCCGGGGGGTTATGAGAGATTGGCGGTGCCATGTTTATGTTGTTGGATGGACTCCTTGAATGTTGACACATTTCAATGCAAAGTATTGGGCCACATATATAATATGTAACCAAAGTGAAAGTTTTTCTCCCCAAGTCAAAATCAAACCTGCACACACACACACACACACAAACACACACGCGCGCGCGCACACAAAACATTAAATTTTTAATACTAACATTTTGGGTTTATAGAATGAAATGTTTTTCGCTTGCATCGCATATTATTATGGGAATGTAAATATTGCATGTAAACATTGCCTTTGGCGGAAGGATACGAAATGGGCTTGAAAGTAGATCTTTAACAGGGTTTCAAGAAAGTCTCTTCCAGTCGTGAACCGACTATACTTCATTGCATCTCGGGATGACCCNGAATGTAAATATTGCATGTAAACATTGCCTTTGGCGGAAGGATACGAAATGGGCTTGAAAGTAGATCTTTAACAGGGTTTCAAGAAAGTCTCTTCCAGTCGTGAACCGACTATACTTCATTGCATCTCGGGATGACCCGAGGATACCCAACATGTATAATCTCGGGGCCAACCAGAGAGTCTGACCCTCAAATCCCCGCCTACAACGTCTGTAATCCTTCCCGCGGGCACGAACTTATATACAAGTTTATATTACATAGTTTTCTCTGAGGAATGACTCTAAACAACTAGTTAACATTACCCATTATACAATAACTTTATGAAATAATATTTATACAATTGTGGCCTCGCCATTTATTCTTGTCACACATGATAGAAATTATTTGTAAATATCTTCTGTTTGAAAATTATTTAATGTATTCTGTAATGTCTGTCGTCTCCTAGCCTACAAATGGGTAAGGAACACAATTTTACGAACAATATGTAATAATTTGAATTATTTGTGAGAGTAGGGCATCATTGTGTGTGTTAACTTGGTGGCATAATTATAATTTACTTTTCCTAAACGTAGTTATGTTCCGTGTGCCCCATGTTTTGTTGAAAGAATAAAAACTATCTTTGTTAAAGAACACTCATTTTGTTTCCACAATTAGAGTATACGAACGAAATATATTGTATAACATGTAAGATCATCTTCATAACGAGGATTGTTAATACATACGTTAATTTGATTTCCTATTCGTTTTTGTGAGTTTTTTTTTTTCCTATTTACTAGCATTCCCCTACCACTTATCATTGTTAATTTTAATGTAAGTAAGATACTTGCAGTATGTAGTGTATCATATTTCCAAAACATTGTT
>NQII01003201.1:0-43437 GCA_002778355.1 Clitarchus hookeri
GGATGCAAAAGAACATCATGTATTCAGTTTTGATGATTAGGAGAGCCATTTGTTATACACAGTACATCTCTCTTCACAACAGCGCGACGCTATGCGAAGCGATGTGATGTCGCACCGAACAAGGCAATCGTAGTTCACATATCGCTCGCGACGAGTGCGTCAGCGACAAGCCTGACTTGCCGCGGAGACAATATTGCCGGCGACGTTGGAGAAAACAGCCAATTAGGAGCAAGAATATAGAAAAGAAGAAAAGTAACTATTGTTATGTTTGTAAACAAGGGGAAAGAAACAAAAAGCCAAATAGTAAAGGATAGTTTTTTTTATTTGTGAATATTATTTTAAAAACTAGTGGAATATTATTTGCTTAAATAATGTTATGGAGAACTTCTGATTCAAGATGTAGAGAAAAGGCTGTATTTGTACAAAATTTCTAGTCGAGAGTACTGCAATTAGATGCAAAAATATGGAGATAGCTAGCAGTCTGGCCCTTCAAGATATGTTTTCTTGTACCATACAGCTTCTTAGTTAAAAGCACGAAAGAAAATTATCCTGGTTGTCTCACGTCTCGCTATCGCTGATTGGTGGAGATAAGTGTTCTGGTCAGACCACAGCCAGTCGGAGGACATGTAACAACATAAGTAAGGCCAAAGTAAAATCCAAATATTTTTTTTAGCAGAACTATACTAACACCGTCAATGATGGATGCGTGTATTTAGATTAAAAAGAAATATGAAACGTAATTTGAATAGTCAATGTATTTTTTTTTTTAATGTAATGATGAAGAAAGGATATAATTGCTGGAACAAGAGATTGAAAACTAGTAATAATTATTAAAATTTATTTTTTTAGAAGAATTAAGTGATAATTGTATTATTTTTACATGAGAAGGTGAAGGGAAGAATTAAATTGGTAAAAGTAATTTCTGCTTGCTAATTCTACGTAATTTATTCTCATCTGATTCTACTGAAATGTAACAACCAGCGCCCAATGTGTTAATTGTATGGTGATTTAAAACTGAAATGTAACAAACTGAACTGAATAGCTTGCTCATTCGTAGCCTTGTATCTTTTGATTGATTGAATGACAAGCTGCAATTTGAGTGACCAAATAACATTTTTCCAGCAAGCGTTGTATCATTCCAAAATACTATGACTGCTAATTTATGATGAAACCATTAAAAGATAGCAAATAAGTAACCAAATACAGTAGAACCCCTTTTTACACACTCTTATTTTATACTTCCATGCATTTTACATCTGCTTTATTTGCAGGAAAAATAGCTTTGCAGCAAAACTGTGTAGTCAAAAATCATTATACATCATTAATAAATGTGTAATACCATGATTTTCTGTATCTTCATGTTTGCATTAGGAAGTGTTCTTTTTAATTAAGAATTACCCACAACGTAAAATTGTGTAATCATTACCGATGAATTGTTTGTACAATAGGGATTATTATCTCTGCAGTTCTGCTTCATTATATCCGTAATTTTATCAGTCTCGTAGCAATTGAAAAATCAGAAGATAAGATGGAAATCTGAAACTTCAAAAAAAGGAATCAGATAAGGCATACTGATAACTGTTCAATTAATCTCACTCCAGATACACCAGTCATAAACTATCAGATTGATTTTTGAAAGCGTAATGTTTTGGCAGGTGTTTGCTGTGTGGTGACTGTCGAGTTTGTGTCGTAGCTACAGGTGGTAGCAGGCTGAGTAGCACGGTGCCCGCTGCGGAGGAGGAAGGTCCTGCCATGTTGACCCCCACGGAGGCTGCGAGGCCAAGCAGCATAGCGACCACCCGGCAGCACGGCCCCCGCCCGCAGTCGATGTTCGAGGCGGCGGCACGGCCCTCGCCTCTCGCTCGACCCCTGTCCGTGACCACCAGCCCCCCGGACCGCAAGCCAGCCATCAGCCCCGGTCACGTGTCCAAGCCAGAGTCTGTGACCAGCGTGCCGCTCTCCGAGGGAGATGTGCCTACCTCTCCAGTGCCCTCCGCCGTGTGGATAGCCCAGCTCAGGGAAACGGTATGTCTTCGCTGCTGTTGAATCTTTTCAACTCGTTTAAATGCCCTGTATCCAATCAACATATTCAAAGNGAAACGGTATGTCTTCGCTGCTGTTGAATCTTTTCAACTCGTTTAAATGCCCTGTATCCAATCAACATATTCAAATCCATTGTATTCAACATATTCATATCCATTCATTTCAACATATTCAAAACCATTCATTTAAACATCTTCAAAGTAGGTATGGGATCCTCGATGTCCCGATACCTGATACCTGATAGTATGGAGTATTGCATGAGAATATCCTAAAGTATTGAATTTTAACATTGTGGTAATGGAATTTGAAAAGTGAAAAACAGTCTACAAGTAGTTTGTAACTCCAGTCGTGTCCCAACACGTGGAACAGGTGGTAGCGGAAGAACTGAAGCTGGAAATACCATTCTGTGAAGAGTTGTAGCTCCCCTCCCTCAAGAAGAAACGAAAGTGGGTAGGGTTCCGTGGTAATTGCTAGGCAACAATTTGTCCTCTAGTCAGGTGTGTACTTTCTACATGTTAAAGTACATTCAACATAAAGTACATTTGACATGTAGAGTATGCTCTACGGTGCTCAAGTACATTAAGAATCCACAGTGCTCTAATGGTCAGATTAATCGCCTCTCAGGTTCGATTCCCAGCAGGGTTGCACCCTGATTTTCGCTCGTGGGAATCATGCTGGATGATGCCGCTGGTCTGCAAACTTTCACTGGGATCTCCAGTTTCCCCCACCCTTTCATTCTGGCGTTGCTCCATACTCACCTCATTTCAATCTTATCTGCTCTCAAGACTAGATTGTTAACAGCTGCCAAATCTCTCTACTTCACTCGAGTACATTGAACCCCCACTTACAAAGTCATTGGACTCCACTTTTAAATACATTGAGCATGCACGTTTTTTAATACATTGAGCACCCACTTTTTTAAATTGGTTGGAGATACACTTTTTCAAATTGGTTGAACATACACTTTTTCAAATTGGTTGGACGTCCACTTTTCAAATTGGTTGATTGTCCACTTTTCAAATTGGTTGAACGTCCACTTTTTCAAATTGGTTGAACGTCCGCTTTTTCGAATTGGTTGAACGTCCACTTTTTCATACACTTTTTTCAAATTGGTTGAACATACACTTTTTCAAATTGGTTGAATGTCCACTTTTTCAAATTGGTTGAACGTCCACATTAACATTGGTTGGATTAACCACTTTAAGAATCGGTTTGTTTCCCCCTTTTGGAATCTGTTGGATGCCCACTGTTGGAATCAGTTGAACATCCACTTTTGGAATCGGTTGGACGCCCACTGTTGGAATCGGTTGCGCGTCCACTGTTGGAATCGGTTGCGCGTCCACTGTTGGAATCGGTTGGGCGCCCACTTTTGGAATCGGTTGGGCGCCCACTTTTGGAATTGGTTGGACACCTTGACTTTATAAGTGGTTGAACCCTTTCTAATCAGTTTTATTAATTGAAAATGAAATATATGTTACTGAATTTAATGAAACTAATACGAAAATGAAAAATAATTTTACGAGAACTCAAACTTAATGATTTTTCATTATTGTTTCGACATACTGAATATTTGCAAAACACTAAACATTAGGAACGCGCACAGAAGACAAAGACAGACTAACTCATTGTTACACTCCATTTACTGTTTCTTAAACTTTTCTGAACCCTATGCTTAAGTTCTACTTCCAGGATATTCCTCTACCACCTGCATACAAAGCTCAACCAAGTCTAGAAAATTACACCAAAGGGACAACGCACTGCATTCGTGCGCATTCTGTTTAATAATATTTTGCATAAGAACTATTTATTAGGCATTACCAACACACCTACGTCCACACCATTTTTCTTAGTACTGTGTTGATTATAAATTAAACCTTATAATTTATAAAGAAAAATAAGGTTAAAGTTGGATTTATTAAAAATAAGATACTATTGTGTTAAGAGAAGAATTGCTTGTGATAGATGACATATTTAGGAAAGAACTGAACACGTCCTTCCTGGGATGATTATTCAAAGCTTTGATTNGAAACGGTATGTCTTCGCTGCTGTTGAATCTTTTCAACTCGTTTAAATGCCCTGTATCCAATCAACATATTCAAAGTAGGTATGGGATCCTCGATGTCCCGATACCTGATACCTGATAGTATGGAGTATTGCATGAGAATATCCTAAAGTATTGAATTTTAACATTGTGGTAATGGCATTTGAAAAGTGAAAAACAGTCTACAAGTAGTTTGTAACTCCAGTCGTGTCACAACACGTGGAACAGGTGGTAGCGGAAGAACTGAAGCTGGAAGTACCATTCTGTGAAGAGTTGTAGCTCCCCTCCCTCAAGAAGAAACGAAAGTGGGTAGGGTTCCGTGGTAATTGCTATGCAACAATTTGCCCTCTAGCCAGGTGTGTACTTTCTACATGTTAAAGTACATTAGACATAAAGTACATTAGATATGTTAGAGTACGCTCTACGTGCTCAAGTACATTAAGAATCCACAGTGCTCTAATGGTCAGATTAATCGCCTCTCAGGTTCGATTCCCAGCAGGGTTGCACCCTGATTTTCGCTCGTGGGAATCATGCTGGATGATGCCGCTGGTCTGCAAACTTTCACTGGGATCTCCAGTTTCCCCCACCCTTTCATTCCGGCGTTGCTCCATACTCACCTCATTTCAATCTTATCTGCTCTCAAGACTAGATTGTTAGCAGCTGCCAAATCTCTCTACTTCCCTTGAGTACATTGAACCCCCACTTACAAAGTCATTGGACTCCACTTTTAAATACATTGAGCATGCACTTTTTTAAATCTGTTGAATGTCCACTTTTTCAAATTGTTTGAACGTCCACTTTTTCAAATTGTTGGACATCCTCTTTTTTAATTGGTTGAGATGTCCACTTTTTTTTTAATGGTTCAGACGTCCACATTAACATTGGTTGGATACCCACTTTAAAATCGGTTTGTTTCCCCCTTTTGGATGCCCACTGTTGGAATCAGTTGGACACCCTATTTTGAAGTTGGTTGGACATCCGCTTTTGAAGTTGGTTGGACATCCGCTTTTGAAATTGGTTGGACATCAACTTTTGGAATCGGCTGGACGCCCACTGTTGGAATCGGTTGGACGCCCACTGTTGGAATCGGTTGGACGCCCACTGTTGCAATTGGTTGGACACCCACTGTTGCAATCGTTTGGACGCCCACTGTTGGAATCGGTTGCGCGTCCACTGTTGGAATCTGTTGCACGCCCACTTTTGGAATCGGTTGGACACCTTGACTTTATAACTGGTTGAACCCTTTCTAATCAGTTCAATTAAATTAAAATGAAATATATGTTACTGAATTTGATGAAACTAAAACGAAAATGAAAAATAATTTTACGAGAACTCAACCTTAATGATTTTTCATTATCGTTTCGACATACTGAATATTTGCAAAACACTAAACATTAGGAACGCGCACAGAAGACAAAAACAGACTAACTGATTGTTACACTCCATTTACTGTTCTTAAACTTTTCTGAACCCTATGCTTAAGTTCTACTTCCAGGATATTCCTCTACCACCTGCATACAAAGCTCAACCAAGTCTAGAAAACTACACCAAAGGGACAACGCACTGCATTCGTGCGCACTCAGTTTAATAATATTTTGCATAAGAACTATTTATTAGGCATTACCAACACACCTACGTCCACACCATTTTTCTTAGTACTGTGTTGATTATAAATTAAACCTTATCATTTATAAAGAAAAATAAGGTTAAAGTTGCATTTATTAAAAATAAGATACTATTGTGTTAAGAGAAGAATATATTGCTTGTGATAGATGACATATTTAGGAAAGAACTGAACACGTCCTTCCTGGGATGATTATTCAAAGCTTTGATTNATTGCTTGTGATAGATGACATATTTAGGAAAGAACTGAACACGTCCTTCCTGGGATGATTATTCAAAGCTTTGATTCAAAAAGTGTGAAGAATCCGTGATTGGACTGTAGTCTGTACTGTGGTTTCAGCCGTCTGAATGGTTTGTTGGTGTGGCAGGTGTCGAAGTTGGAGATGAAGCTGGAGCACCAACGCGAGGAGTTCAGCACCGCACTTGCAGAGCTCGCTGCGAAGCTCAACGAGGAGGTGGAGAAGCGCTGCCAGATCCAGCGCCAGCTTGACAAGCTGTCCAACCTCGTCACGCAGGTGTGAAGGCACGCTGCCATCACCTGCCGCCACGTTCCCCAGCCGCGGCGTGCCGAACGTTCCGTATCGCGGGCGCAACTCAGCTGACGACGCGCATGGCATCGAGTAGTTTGTGTGGTCCCCCCAAGATTTCCAGTTGCACCGCGTGGTGCAGCTGCCCTAGGTGCCGAACTTGGTTGTATCGCTAATGTAGCTTAGTCGTGGTGTTGCCCGCGCTGTGCGACCGGCCTGCGGGCACCGAGATAGTCTGTGATCAATCCTGAGTATTTTTCCGTTCACGTAAATGAGTGTTCCGTTTAGAGAATGGACGCTGCGGGTAAAGCACTGGACGTTTACAGTTCAGTTGCGGTAACTGAAGAATTGTACAGATAAGTAATCAATTTTTGTTATGTTTATTATATTTCCTGAACGTAAGGTAAACCCCATTTCTTTTCAGGTTGTGATTTCTCCACAGGTGAAGTAGGTACAGCTCGTGTTTACGACTTCTCTTAATGTTATTTTTGAAGTGCTACCTGCTGCCCTGCAATTTCATTAACTCATAATAGTTGGTGCTAGCTTCGTCATTTCAACCACAAGTTATTAGTTATGTTTTAGATAATTTTGCTAAAAGATGTTTGCATGACGAGCATTAGTTCAGTGCGAATCGCTGGGTTAGTGGAAAGAGGGCTAGGTTTTGTGAATCTGTAAAGTATAGGTTTTTGTACATAACGTTATGTATATATAANGGGTTAGTGGAAAGAGGGCTAGGTTTTGTGAATCTGTAAAGTATAGGTTTTTGTACATAACGTTATGTATATATATATAAATTGTTTATGTTTTAGTATTGTAAGAGTGCTGGTAAAATGGTTGCCTAATTCATCCACAAGGATCCTAACTTTATGTAACATTGTGGCCTAATGGCTTAACAAGCATTGAATAACTTGCAAGAATAACAAAACCACATATCTCTTTATTACGTGTTTAATTATAAAAAAACGAGGTGTTTAATGTTGAGACACACACATTAGTACTTTCAGGAATGCAATGTTGGATAATTAAATAAAGTAGAAAAAAAATCTGGTATGAAAGCGTAGAATGCAGTAACGTAGTTGCTCGTAGATTATGATTAGCTTCTTGCAGACCGGTATGGATGATTTTAAGTTCACGTTTTGTTGGTACATATACTGCTGATTGAGTTAATGTATTCACTTTTAAATTGGTTGTAAAGTAGCAATTATTGGTTATTCATCTGAAAATGTGTGTGCTTATCCATGGGTGGTCACGTGTGGTCTCTTACTGGTTTTTTGGTAGCTCAGCACCAGTGTAAGTGTAGTGGCTAGAGCGTTAAATGTTTTATTTGTACGCTATTAAACTTCTTTGTATTCTGTGAACTACAGTACTTCAAAACCATGAAACTTCTTTAAATATATTTTGTAAATGTCTTCATAGCTATAGAAGTCCTCAGCACTATTAAATGTCCTTTGCCAGAATATATGTATGTATTATGCTTCCATTAATTTTGTAATCTATTCTGTGCATTTGGTTAGTACTTTGGTTGCGGCAGTTCTTGAGCTCCTGTGTTGGGGTAGATATCGGTTTGTGGGATGTGAGGGGTAAGCCCCATGAAGGGGTAGTGTGGTTGTCGAGTCTTGAATTGCAGCAACCTGGGCGGAAAGTGTTCAAGACGGATCATCGCTGGAGCACAGGTGGTGTGTGTTATTAACCGCTGGTAGGGTCCTTGACGTAGTGCATTACATCCACAAAAAATAGGAGTCGAGAAGGATGAAGGCAGGATCTACGTTAATTAGGATAATGGTAGATCCTGGGAACCTAGCACAGGTTGGTGTAATTCCAACACCTTTCGTCAAGGAGTGTTTATTTTTTTGCGGAAGTTGTTCCCGGCACCCTCGCACTTCTTGCCTGCCACCACAGTCAGGATTATTGTGGGCCTTGAATTATAACTATTTAGTTACACTGCCTTGATGAGTCTTTAAATTAATATGCCTAACCTTGAAAAGTCCTTGAATTTTGAGGTTGTGATGGAAAACACAACGTGAAATTATCTATGTGACTAAGAGTAAAGGACATATTTTTTGTAATAACAGTCCTGTATTCTTTCATTATGGTGGTGTTAGCTAGATTGTAAGCATGCATGCACAGTTAGTTATCGGAGGGTGCAAAGTGTTGCGAAACAACTCTGATGGGTGAAAAGGGTATCTTGGACATTTACGTCACGTAAAGTGTATGAAGAACCAATAGTGGCTAAATGCTTTAAATTGTCATTTACCGTATGTGAAATGGTCAGAGTCGGAATGTCATGCGAGTTTACAGATTATGCTGAACCCTTGCAATTAAATTGCAAATCCTAAGTTCATGCTGAAAAGTTGTATTGCATTAAGTAGAAATTCGTAGTGGTAAAATACTTGTAGGTTCCAAATAGTTTTAAGGGTTTTTTTTTTTTAATACTGTTAGTATTTTGCCATAAAAAATTTTTGACTTAGAATTTTAAATGTGTAATGTTATAACTTTAAAAGTAAAGTGGGGACAATAATCTTTACTAGATAGTTATGTTAAGTAATTGATTCCTTGAAATTGTACATTTCAATACTAGGAAAGTTCTTGAAAAGTCTGTGAAATGTCCTTGAATTTAAATGCAAAATGTCTGTAAGAACCCTGCACAGTGAACAAAGTTTGATTGCTGGCGAGTCGCCCAGATTTTTGCATGTTGGAAATGTATCTGGCGTTGCTGTTGGCCAGATATACTTTCTCAAGGCAGTCCCATTTCCCCTGTTCTTGCATTTTGCCGCTGCTCCATCTTCACCTCATTTCACTCTTAGTGGCGCTCAAGGCTGTTAAGGGCAGTCCAGAACCTCTGTCAGCCCAGCACCCTCGTGCGTTTGCCTACGACAAGGCACTTTTACTGCCCGTGCAGGAAGTATGAGTTCTCCATGCTCATAACTGTTCACATTGGGTTAAAACCCAAATGGCTGCTATGGGCAAGGGACTGAGAAGCTCTCGTAATAGTCGGCCAGATAATGAACCCAAAGTCTTGTCACCTTTCCACGTCATCGGAAGACCCTCGGCTGTCGGAAACACCCGTAATCTTGCTGGAGTGTTGTTCACGCCACAATTACGTCCAAGAGCTGTGTTAAAGTTCACTATGCTGGCCAGGTACATAAGATTTTTTTTTTCATTCGCCATTCCACTATATAATTTTCAATGAAATTTTGAAGGTTTTACACCAGTGTGTCCATTACCATGGCCATTTTGGATTTCTTCATATTGAAGTTAAGGGTTAGGATCTCACACAGCCCGAGTACTCAGTAATGCAAGTCCCAGCTTGCGGTCGGGCACAGGTGCCGTCATCATAAGCCACATAGAGATGTGCCTTTTTTCTTATGTGTGAAGATGCCAGAGTGACATTAAACTTGTCTAGAGGTCGAGTCATCTTTTGTGCATATCTCTAAGCGGCAAACGCAGGACCAGAGGATCTCCTCGCCAGAGAAAAGGTTANGGGTTAGTGGAAAGAGGGCTAGGTTTTGTGAATCTGTAAAGTATAGGTTTTTGTACATAACGTTATGTATATATAAATTGTTTATGTTTTAGTATTGTAAGAGTGCTGGTAAAATGGTTGCCTAATTCATCCACAAGGATCCTAACTTTATGTAACATTGTGGCCTAATGGCTTAACAAGCATTGAATAACTTGCAAGAATAACAAAACCACATATCTCTTTATTACGTGTTTAGTTATAAAAAAACAAGGTGTTTAATGTTGAGACACACACATTAATACTTTCAGGAATGCAATGTTGGATAATTAAATAAAGTAGAAAAAAATCTGGTATGAAAGCGTAGAATGCAGTAACGTAGTTGCTCGTAGATTATGATTAGCTTCTTGCAGACCGGTATGGATGATTTTAAGTTCACGTTTTGTTCGTGCATATACTGCTGATTGAGTTCATGTATTCACTTTTAAATTTGTTGTAAAGTAGCAGTGATTGGTTATTCATCTGAAGATATNTTTGTTGTAAAGTAGCAGTGATTGGTTATTCATCTGAAGATATGTGTGCTTATCCATGGGTGGTCACGTGTGGTCTCTTACTGGTTTTTTGGTAGCTCAGCACCAGTGTAAGTGTAGTGGTTAGAGCGTTAAATGTTTTATTTGTACGCTATTAAACTTCTTTGTATTCTGTAAACTACAGTACTTCAAAACCATGAAACTTCTTTAAATATATTTTGTAAATGTCTTCATAGCTATAGAAGTCCTCAGCAGTATTAAACATCCTTTGCCAGAATATATGTGCTAGAAGTATGTATTGTGCTCCCATTAATTTTGTAATCTATTCTCTGTGTTTTTGGTTAGTACTTTGGTTGCAGCAGTTCTTGAGCTCCTGTGTTGGGGTGGATATCGTTTGTGGGATGTGAGGGGTAAGCCCCATGAAGGGGTAGTGTGGTTGTCGAGTCTTGATGTGCAGGAACCTGGGCGGAAAGTGTTCGAGACGGATCATCGCTGGAGCACAGGTGGTGTGTGTTATTAACCGCTGGTAGGGTCCTTGACGTAGTGCATTATGTCCACAAAAAATAGGAGTCGAGAAGGATGAAGGCAGGAACTACGTTAATTAGGATAATGGTAGATCCTGGGAACCTAGCACAGGTTGGTGTAATTCCAACACCTTTCGTCAAGGAGTGTTTATTTTTTGCAGAAGTTGTTCCAGGCACCCTCTTACTTCTTGCCTGCCACCACAGTCAGGATTATTATGGGCCTTGAAAGTCCTTGAATTATAACTATTTAGTTACACTGCCTTGATGAGTCTTTAAATTATATGCCTAACCTTGAAAAGTCCTTGAATTTTGAGGTTGTGATGGAAAACACAACGTGAAATTATCTATGTGACTAAGAGTAAAGGACATATTTTTTGTAATAACAGTCCTGTATTCTTTCATTATGGTGGTGTTAGCTAGATTGTAAGCATGCATGCACAGTTAGTTATCGGAGGGTGCAAAGTGTTGCGAAACAACTCTGATGGGTGAAAAGGGTATCTTGGACATTTACGTCACGTAAAGTGTATGAAGAACCAATAGTGGCTAAATGCTTTAAATTGTCATTTACCGTATGTGAAATGGTCAGAGTTGGAATATCATGCGAGTTTACGGATTATGCTGAATCCTTGCAATTAAATTGCAAATCCTAAGTTAATGCTGAAAATTTGTATTGCATTAAGTAGAAATTCGTAGTGGTAAAATACTTGTAGGTTCCAAATAGTTTTAAGTGTTTTTTTTTTTTAATACTGTTAGTATTTTGCCATAAAAAATTTTTGACTTAGAATTTTAAATGTGTAATGTTATAACTTTAAAAGTAAAGTGGGGACAATAATCTTTACTAGATAGTTATGTTAAGTAATTGATTCCTTGAAATTGTACATTTCAATACTAGGAAAGTTCTTGAAAAGTCTGTGAAATGTCCTTGAATTTAAATGTAAAATGTCTGTAAGAACCCTGCACAGTGAACAAAGTTTGATTGCTGGCGAGTCTCCCAGATTTTTGCATGTTGGAAATGTATCTGGTGTTGCTGTTGGCCAGATATACTTTTTCAAGGCAGTCCCATTTCCCCTGTTCTTGCATTTTGCCGCTGCTCCATCTTCACCTCATTTCACTCTTAGTGGCGCTCAAGGCTGTTAAGGGCAGTCCAGAACCTCTGACAGCCCAGCACCCTCGTGCGTTTGCCTACGACAAGGCACTTTTACTGCCCGTGCAGGAAGTACGAGTTCTCCATGCTCATAATTGTTCACGTTGCGTTAAAACCCAAATGGCTGCTATGGGCAAGGGACTGAGAAGCTCTCGTAATAGTCGGCCAGATAATGAACCCAAAGTCTTGTCACGTTTCCACGTCATCGGAAGACCCTCGGCTGTCGGAAACACCCGTAATCTTGCTGGAGTGTTGTTCACGCCACGATTACGTCCAAGAGCTGTGTTAAAGTTCACTATGCTGGCCAGGTACATAAGATTTTTTTTTTTCATTCGCCATTCCACTATATAATTTTCAATGAAATTTTGAAGGTTTTACACCAGTGTGTCCATTACCATGGCCATTTTGGATTTCTTCATATTGAATTTTAGGGTTAGGATCTCACACAGCCCGAGTACTCAGTACTGCAAGTCCCAGCTTGCGGTCGGGCACAGGTGCCGTCATCATAAGCCACATAGAGATGTGCCTGTTTCTTATGTGTGAAGATGCCAGAGTGACATTAAACTTGTCTAGAGGTCGAGTCATCTTTTGTGCATATCTCTAAGCGGCAAACGCAGGACCAGAGGATCTCCTCGCCAGAGAAAAGGTTACGTGCGACTCTCCACTTGTCAGCTGGAGTTACGTACGTACTAGCTTCATTGGTTACTTGCAGTGACATCTTAAGCACGCAGGCACGTTCCTACCAACTTTAGGGAGTCTGAAACACACTTCCCGTCTCCCCCATGTAGGGGCAGCTGGATGTCACTGCATGCCAGCCAATCAGCTTACCCTACTACACGGCCCACAAGATCGCTGCGGATAGCATTGCCAGGTCCTATGTTTTTCTTTCTCCTGTAAAATAACTCTACGGTTTGTCTCGCATCCACAAAATTATAGAACAACACTGTTTTGAAGTTTCCAGGAAATTGTAGCTACCTACTCCGCCTTGACTGCATCATTTCTTTTTAACTGCGTTAACTAATTTTTTTATTACGAAGTGATTCATGGTCTGCGATGTAGCACCGCCTTTACTCACCGCAGTTTAAAATGGTGAAAACGTAAATATTTTTGATGTAGAAGGTTGGCGTCTGTAGTTCAGTACGTGTGTTTATGGCGTTCTTAAATGTTATAATCTGTGTAGCACAAAATGAGTGGCCGAGAATTAGAAACAGTAGATGAGATATATGTAGTACCATACCATAAAGCACCGCAATTGGTCTAAAGTAGGTCGTGAAAAATCTTCCCTTTTTCTCCGCGCAGAAATCTAACGGCACTATCTGAGGGACAAGTTAACAGTATGGCTGCTCAGTGTAGATGCGTTGGTGTGATTTTTCTTACATGTAAACCACAGCTCAGCCATCCATCTTAGCTCCCTCTTTGCCTCCTTTTCACCAAGTTTTGTGCACACACACACACACACGCACATATTGGATTAAAGGCTGTAGTTTGTCGCAATGGGAAGTGAAAATGTTCAACTTTAAGAAATGTGACGTATTTTAACATTTCGCAGCCTGCCCTCTACATGTAGGCACTAATGTCTGCTTCAACGTGACTTTCCATAACATACGTGCCTGTGAGTTGTTTACATATGTAGTGATCCCCACAAGTGCAGTTTTGTAAGTATTTGTGTGTGTGTTTGTACACCTTAAATCCCAAGCAGAGGAGCAACTACATTATATGTTTTTGGAACTACATTTCCAGGATTGTTAATACCAATTTTTTGATCCACTATGACTTTTTAAGTGTGAAAGTAGCACACCGTATCAATAAAAAAAGTGCATTTATAAATATTCTTATGCAAGAATTTTTTTGAATTATCTGAGGTTTATACAGAAATTTATACAGTAAAACCCTTTTAAGAAGTATCCTTTTAAAAAGTTTTCCTCCTTAAGGGTGCCACCAACTTTTTTGCGCGTTTGAGGCAGGGAAGCACGGATGCGATAAGGGTGACACTGACATGTGCACGTACTGCTGCATCACTCCTACGCACGAGGCGGTGAACTAGCGTGCAGCGTTTCCGTCGTGCTGCGTGTACCGTGGGACTTCAAGCGGTTCCCCTATAATTTTATTGCTGAAAGATCTGAACCAAAGCTCAGATATGGTTAGAATATGCTGCTAGGCTACTGATTACATTATAAAATGTAGATAGAATGCGCAAGTACTCGTAGGGCGGTACTTGTAGATACACACACAAACAAAAGTCGCACCTTTTCCATGCGGATGCGTGGTCGCGTAACGTTTCGCTGACAGTGCAAGTCTGTGTAATAGTTTTGTGCGTTTGTGACCAGTATATTATGAGATACATCCGTGTGAAAAAAGCCATTTTTGGTTATGTTTGAGAGCTCAGGAATAGCATTTAAAATGTGCATCATGTATTGAGAGAGTTATTCATATCTTGTCTGAAGTTGTTTTCTTCTCGTANAGGAATAGCATTTAAAATGTGCATCATGTATTGAGAGAGTTATTCATATCTTGTCTGAAGTTGTTTTCTTCTCGTAAATTGGTATTATGAAGACATTTACTGGTTTTTCTATTTAAAAAAAACTTTGATTTCAAACGCACTGCAAGGCAATTCACATGCCAAGCAGGCAGTGCCCTTAATTAGTTTACATAATTTGGCACCTGGTCTAGAAACACCGAAGTTGTTCGACCCTCTTAAGAAGTTTTCCTGATCGGCAAGCCTAAGTTTTTCAGTCTGTTCAGAAACTTCTCAAAAGATTTTTACTGTGTTTATTTGCTCTGGTATTCAGAGAGGAAATTTGATACTTTTATTGTAATGAACTGCAAGGAATGTTTGCTTTCACTAAGATTCAGATTTCATTCCATGTTTTCTATTTTATCTTCCTTTTAGGTTTACTGGCGTAGTAAAATATTGTTTTGGTGGGAGGGGTTTATCAGTAGCCTGATATAGCACTAACACAAGTACTTGTAGAAGAGCGCACTTTTAAACTCGCAGGACAAACACTTTTTGAAGAAAAGCAAGGCTGTCGTACGTGGACAAAGATGCACTACGTCAGGTGTCGGAGTTGGCAGCACATTGCAAGGTAAGGGTTGGAAAGCTGTTGATGTAGACGTAGAGGTGAACATAGGTACTGAGTGGTGGCGGGAAAAATGAATTTGCTTATAGCAGAAGTCTGAGTGGGAGGTACTGTAACTTGGATGTTGCAAGCGAAAATCATCCGATACCGAAGCCTAACGGCTAAATTTAACATTCAGACAGAAACCTAAATTTTTAATAAAAAAATTTTTGTCTTGCACGACAAGTGTGCATTTGTGCCAAACTTATAACCATATAATTAGTTTCATTGCTGGCGAAACTACTAAAGCATGCAGAGCCGTAGTTCAAGACCGGCAAAATAATTACTTTTTTCTTTCTTTCTTTTCTTTCTATGAAAGGAATACTTGTAAGTAGGCTGTTGACAAAGTTTGGGTTCATGTTTAACTTTGTATTTCAATGTAAAATGGAATTTCTTGTACAGGTAATGATGTCTGTAATTTCTAAAACATGAGATGTACTTTATACAGTAGTCATATGTCAAAAGATACTTGTCACATTTACCACTGCTTGAAGCGTTATTTAACTACTGCTTGAAGTTTGTTTAGTTTACAAATTTCTGTGACCTGAAAGTAGTCCCAAGTTTTCTAGAATCTAGATTATAACTTGGTGTGTTTCATACATCGTTAGCACCAGTCATTTTGTAATTCAAACAAAATGGTATGCGTACTAAAAAAAAATAATGCAAGATTTTAGAATAAACATTGCATTTACCATTTTTAATGTTTGAACGTACTGGACATGCAAGGAATACTTATTCATTTAAAGTATTTTAAATTGTAATATTCCCAATCGTATTACAGAAATTTTAAAAATGAATATGCTATATTTGTGCAAAACACAGCTCACTCGTTACACTGAAGCATAAAACATTGACAGAACTTGTATGTAGTCTATTCAGTCACTTCCAATCCTTCAGAAGCCCTGCTCATGTTCTACTTTTCAGGATATTCCTCCGCCNGGAATAGCATTTAAAATGTGCATCATGTATTGAGAGAGTTATTCATATCTTGTCTGAAGTTGTTTTCTTCTCGTACATTGGTATTATGATGACATTTACTGGTTTTGTATAAAAAAAAAAACTTTGATTTCAAACACACTGCAACACAATTCACATGCCAAGTTGGCGGNAGCAGGCAGTGCCCTTAATTAGTTTACATAATTTGGCACCTGGTCTAGAAACACCGAAGTTGTTCGACCCTCTTAAGAAGTTTTCCTGATCGGCAAGCCTAAGTTTTTCAGTCTGTTCAGAAACTTCTCAAAAGATTTTTACTGTGTTTATTTGCTCTGGTATTCAGAGAGGAAATTTGATACTTTTATTGTAATGAACTGCAAGGAATGTTTGCTTTCACTAAGATTCAGATTTCATTCCATGTTTTCTATTTTATCTTCCTTTTAGGTTTACTGGCGTAGTAAAATATTGTTTTGGTGGGAGGGGTTTATCAGTAGCCTGATATAGCACTAACACAAGTACTTGTAGAAGAGCGCACTTTTAAACTCGCAGGACAAACACTTTTTGAAGAAAAGCAAGGCTGTCGTACGTGGACAAAGATGCACTACGTCAGGTGTCGGAGTTGGCAGCACATTGCAAGGTAAGGGTTGGAAAACTGTTGATGTAGACGTAGAGGTGAACATAGGTACTGAGTGGTGGCGGGAAAAATGAATTTGCTTATAGCAGAAGTCTGAGTGGGAGGTACTGTAACTTGGATGTTGCAAGCGAAAATCATCCGATACCGAAGCCTGACGGCCAAATTTAACATTAAGACAGAAACCTAAATTTTTAATAAAAAATTTTTTGTCTTGCACGACAAGTGTGCATTTGTGCCAAACTTATAACCATATAATTAGTTTCATTGCTGGCGAAACTATTAAAGCATGCAGAGCCGTAGTTCAAGACCGGCAAAATAATTACTTTTTTCTTTCTTTCTTTTCTTTCTATGAAAGGAATACTTGTAAGTAGGCTGTTGACAAAGTTTGGGTTCATGTTTAACTTTGTATTTCAATGCAAAATGGAATTTCTTGTACAGGTAATGATGTCTGTAATTTCTAAAACATGAGATGTACTTTATACAGTAGTCATATGTCAAAAGATACTTGTCACATTTACCACTGCTTGAAGCGTTATTTAACTACTGCTTGAAGTTTGTTTAGTTTACAAATTTCTGTGACCTGAAAGTAGTCCCAAGTTTTCTAGAATCTAGATTATAACTTGGTGTGTTTCATACATCGTTAGCACCAGTCATTTTGTAATTCAAACAAAATGGTATGCGTACTAAAAAAAAATAATGCAAGATTTTAGAATAAACATTGCATTTACCATTTTTAATGTTTGAACGTACTGGACATGCAAGGAATACTTATTCATTTAAAGTATTTTAAATTGTAATATTCCCAATCGTATTACAGAAATTTTAAAATGAATATGCTATATTTGTGCGAAACACAGCTCACTTGTCACACTGAAGCGTAAAACATTGACAGAACTCGTATGTAGTCTATTCAGTCACTTCCAATCCTTCAGAAGCCCTGCTCATGTTCTACTTTTCAGGATATTCCTCCGCCTCGTGCAAGCAAAGCTAAACCAAGTCTAGAAAACTACACCAAAGGGACAGCACACCGCATTTGCGCGTGCTCAGTGTAGCGTTACTTTGCGTGAGAACTGTTTATTACAAGGCATTACCAACACGCCTGTTTTATCTGTGTTTTCATATGTATTCATCATAAATTAAATATTATAATTTAAAATTTAAGTAAAAGTTCAATGCAATATAAAATTGTTTACTTTTTATATTAACAGAAGTATAAAACACTTGTGATCCAAGTCATATTTTGGAAATAACCAAACACGTCGTACATGGGGAGATTTTTCAAAGGTTTTATTAAAAAATTGTGAAGAAACCGCAAATAGAATAGCCAAAGGATTTGCTTTGAAGCTTCATTAATAAAAACCTATGTAATAAAAAGTTTTCATTTTTCTCCTGAGAGAGAAATAATGTTAATTTGTATGCTTGGTAAAAAAAAATATTAGTTAATTTGTATGACAATATGATGTCAAGCCCACTGGTGAAATTAAATCATGTCATTGATACAAAAGTCTTATTTTCAGATATGCTTAATCACAAAACTGACATTTTAATTTTTTTTTGAGATTTTTTATAATTATGGCAAACGCCTCTTAATACCAACCTCAGTATTACAGACTGCAAAAGTTTCATTCCCCTGAGATTTGTAGTAAAGAGATGTTACTGTATGTTATGCCAACTTTACCCACAGTAGCCGTTTGAACAAGCTTGATGGACAAAACTGATAATCACGTGTAATATGGAAATGGATACTGAAATGTTTAAAACATGGAATCTCTTGCTGTATAATTTTCCATCTTCTGCACTTAGTGTATGCTTTAATTTACTGTGAATTCAATTTTTAAAGTAGTAGCTATATCAAAATTGGTATGTTTAGCACTGTGGAAAATATGAAACACTTACAGTAATAGAAAAAAATGGTGAAAATTGCGAGGGACATTGGGCAGAGGAAAGCCTCTACTTAATGTACGGGAGACAACGCTCGCACGTCAGATACATTATTGGCTCTGTGCTCGAAGTGCTGAATCGGCAGCACGACTCCGTACGACTTTCAGCAGTGACACAATCATTTCATGGCACTGTGACTAGACGAGATTATGTGGTGAATATCGATAAAACCAAAATAACAGCGAAATGCGTGTTAATACACCTTGTAAAACAGAAATTTAAGTTAAGAGACAAAATAAAACTAAATTAACAAAAATACTCTACTTTGTCAATAAAACTTCAATTATTTCTTCTAACAAATTGCATTCCAAATATTTTTTTTATAAGATACTGACCAAAGGGAATAAATGCTGTCTATAAACTTCAATATTTGTACCAGAAAACATTGAATACCTAAAATGTAATTGTTTTAATTTTATTCTAAATAAATTGCTTTTTCATAACAAGTAATTGAACCAGAAATAAAACTATAAAATCCTGTCTTCAATGATAACACAAAAATAAAGGTGTAATCCGTACACCACTTCAACCCACTCAGGCCTGCTGTACTTTCATGTGCAAGGCATAATGCACAGGACTGTTATGTTCGACGGGTAGTCTTAACTGTCCAATCCTACCTACAGGTAACGGATTCCTAAACCGTGCTCTTGCTCGAAGTCATCAAATTGTCCTCATCACTAAAGGCTGTTGTGGGGCCGTGGTGGTGTAATGGTCAGACTATTCCCGCTCCTAAGCGAACCGGGTTCACTTCCCAGCGGGCTCGCTACCAGATTTTCGCATGTGGGAATCGTGCCGAATGATGCCACTGGTCGGTGGGTTTTCTCGGGGAATCTCCAGTTTCCCCTGTCCTTACATTTTGGCGCTGCTCCATTCTCACCTCGCTTCACCATCATCGGCTTTCAAGGCCTCGATGTTGCGAGCTACCCAAATCTCTCCACTCCACTGAAGGCTGTTCATGGTAAAGTAAGCACTTTTCTAATCAACCTTTGAAAAAAAAATCATTGCCCGTAACTGCATACATGCCACTGTACATACTGGCCGTGCGTGCTCCATGTAAAGTTGGCAGCAGTTACAAAAAAGTTTGACACTTTAACATATTGAGAGTGTAACGTTTAAATTTATGGATACTGAAGTCAATTTTCCTTATTTTATACTCTCAAAAGCATGGATTTGCATATTATTAACCCATTTATTTTTCTAAAAGATTCCGCAGCTTCCCATGAATGAATTATGAATAAAGTGAGACATTCAAAGACAATGTTAATCTTGTGTATGGTGGAAGGATACAAACGCAGAGAAAAGTAGATCCTAAGCAGGGCTTCAAAGAATGCTCAGTGAATCATGAACCAACCTACATCGTCGAACACAAAGCCTGTAGCGCACTGGTTGCGATAATAAGCAAGATCTGTGTATTCTTATGTACAGAACGTAACAAACTATTTTTTATTTGTGACATCTCAAATTTTTCAAACTGAAAATGATGATAAAAAATTATTTGAGAAGTTTTTTTTTTCCCCTAAAGAAACTGGCTTTTGTATACCTGCATGTTTNAAAATGATGATAAAAAATTATTTGAGAAGTTTTTTTTTTCCCCTAAAGAAACTGGCTTTTGTATACCTGCATGTTTTTTCTTAAATACTATTCGTAAGTCAAAATACCAAGCAGTTTTTAAATTAAATATTTGTACTAATTGCACACCGGTGGGTGACCAAGGCAGGAAGGCATCAGCGTAATGTGTTTGTACGTGTGAAGTGTCTTCTTGTCGTCGTCTACTTCATACTCGGCTGCGATATGCATTGTTTTTGTGTACTGGGTTGTTTTTTTTTTGTTTGTGGTAAATGTGAAATGCATACTTTTGATGGGATATTATATTGCCACATTAGAATGTCCTCGGCCAGTGATTGTTACATTGTGAGTTAGTTTGCTTGATTTTCGGATTAAATTTGTCTAAAAGTCCCAAACAAGGGTATTCTCGCATGCTTACAAAGTTTTGAATGAAGAGAGGAGAGGAGTTGCGTTTCTGTTCTCACAGCCTGTGTGGCCTCGCCAGTGTTTTGTTTGTACAGTTTGTTGCGTTCCACGGCCAAGACAATGTAAAACACTGTACAAACAATGGCCAGTTTTCTATTTCGTGTATCAGTTTTGTACACATTTCCTTCAACTCAATATTTGCAGAAAGATTTTTTTCTGTAAACTTTTTCTGCACATGTTTTTTTTTTCCTCCACATTTAAGTCTAATTATGGTTACAATTTTTAATTTGTACAATCATTTGAGTAAATAGACGTTATTATAAAAATCTTTTCTCTTTATAAAAAATGAAAGCAATGTTTTTTTGTGCATTACATATTTTAGACACTGTGACAGGTAACATATTGAATTCTACACACAGTTTATTAAAGACCCACAATTTGCATGTATTAGTTGAATGTTCACTGTAAGAGTTTCCTAGAAATTCACTGACCAAACTTCCTCTGGTATTAGGAATGATTTTTATGGCTTGCATTTAACCTGGTCATTGTATGTTTTCGTAATTCAATTTGTAAATTACGCTGTTAAAATATTTTTATTGTCTGTTGGTGAGGGACCAACATAAATCCCATGTTGATGTGTGTAAACTGTACATTAAGGGTGGATCATGCATCCAGAAAGTGTTGTTTATTGGCCTAATGTACTTATTTGTAAGATTTGGTGGAGTTATGTCCTGTACACACAAGTTTCCTGTGATGAAAAGAAAATAAAACACAACAATGGAAACTAAGGCTGCAGTTTAGAAGCATGGCAGTTTAGAAGCATGGCAGTTTAGAAGCATGGCAAGATAGTCCCTGTTGTTCCGNGCAGTTTAGAAGCATGGCAGTTTAGAAGCATGGCAGTTTAGAAGCATGGCAAGATAGTCCCTGTTGTTCCGGTGCGGGTAGTATTGTAATTGAGTTCTCGGTTCTAACAAACAAACTTACACGAAGGCTTTAAGACAAGGAATTACGATCACGCGCAGTGGCGTAGCAGAACACAGGACTTTAATTAGGATGAGCCTTGGCCCAACTCCCAGTCCAGCTGCCTTCATTTTAGTTGTTCATGGTTTTTTTTAAATAATCCCTCTCACTAACCTTATACACCCCATCCAAGGCAACTACAACTGTGCCACAAAAAATGTGATTTATCAACTGCAATGCGAACACTGTAATGCGGAATACATCGGCCTCACCACCAACACACTCGGGCAGAGAATGAATGGCCACAGAGCAGACACCAAACAAGCCATAGCTGGTCACATTAATAACCTACAAGACAGATGCAGCATCACCCAACAAAGATTCTGATTCCTGCTGCAGTACCAGAGTTGTGAGAGCCCCACCACCTTCTAGCAATAGCTCAGAACTCAGCCGCTTGGAATTAGCTCATTATAATTCATAACAAAATCCAGGCAGTCCCCAGACCTCGATATAAGATAATCACAGCACCGAAACCATACTCGACAGCTATACTGGNAACAAAATCCAGGCAGTCCCCAGACCTCGATATAAGATAATCACAGCACCGAAACCATACTCGACAGCTATACTGGCAACGTTGCGATATTCTGGCCATACCCTAGTTCGCCACCTAGCCGCTAGGTTCACTGCCAACAGCACGCTTCCACCATATTGAAGTGCCCGGCAACTTGCCGCCTGATGAACATGGCCTAGCCAGCAAAACTTCACAACCACGCAACTCCATGAAAAGTAAATGTGTATGCGTGCGTGGCGCGCGCGCCTGTTGACAAGTACTAGACTTTGAGTACTTGTGCTTCTCTCCTTTTTTTTTATATATTGTAAAATAATACCAAGTTAATGTTGGGATGGCCATTAATGATTTATTCTGTTTTCTCTGAGCTCCTGGTTCTGTCCAAAGACCCTACTGTCAATGAGATGTTAAGCAACATGCACACAAAAAATAATTGAGACTAATCTGGGCAATCTTAGTCAACCTGATAAAGAGTGCACTCTCCATTATGTGAGCTGGCTATGGCGAAGTGCTGGAGCAGATTTCAGTTGGAGTGAATTGGACAGTCAGTTTTAGTAACTGACCAACCACAGACTTGTGGAGAGTTGTCATGTGCGTTTCACCTCCCGTGCTGTGTGCTGTCTCATCTTTGGGGTGGGAGCAAATAAATTAGCCTCCCTTGCCTCGCTCAACCAAGTGGAGCAGGTGGTTAGACTGGGGCAGGGGGAGAGGGGCAGTGTGATTCAGTAACACGCTGGCCCATTGGTCACTTGTGATGCACTGAGATGAGAGCAAGGGCTGTCGATAGTGTGCTCTCGTATTCCAATAACAGATACCCTTTCTGTTTAGCATGGTTAGGTCTGGAAACATCTTCCATGCGTTAGTTACATGGCTTTGTTACAATTATGGCACATTCGCTTAACTCGTTAGGAATTTTGTGGAAATTTACAAGATTCTTCATAGATAAAATGTTTGCCATGCCTGCCAAGTATTCTGTATTGGAATGTGAAGTGTTTTCCTTTAGTGCTTTGAATATATGTCGTTTACATCTGCATTGTATGCGCTCTCTCGTGGTACAGAAGGAAAAAAAAAAAGTGATTTGCCTATAAAATTTTGGTGTTCACGATAGGCCGTTGTGACGTATCCCGTGTCTGTGAGGTTGTGGTTGTGCGCGCTTGCAACGTGTAGGTCAGCATTCTAGTCCTTGTGTAAGTTGAGTCACTTTTCTGTAGGTGATGTGCTTCTGCATATCACAGTGTTAACTGAGCCATAACCGGTTATAAGGCTTATTCTACAATGCACACGTGCATAAGAAAACTGACATCAACACATGTAAACGGAACAAGAGGCCTAATCGGGATGGATTTGAGCTATTTTGCAATACAAAGTTCTGCAACTTACAAATTCAATAATTATCAGCTGTATCAAATTATTGATGTGTTTCATAATGTAATTTTTTATGTATTTACAATGTTTTAACAATTGCCAAACCATGCAAACATGTTTATTAAAAACAAAATAGTAGACATGGCAAATCTATGCGCTTGCCTTGTGTACCGCAATGTCCACGAAAATGAATATAAATAAGCCGAATACTCAATAATTCCTATCGGTTATATTGATTCACAGACATGGAAGAGTTTCCTACGCGCATCTGTACATGATATGCGTGTGCATGCGTCGTATTGTAGGTGGAACAGGAAGTGCGTCAGCGCTCCGCTTGTGCAGCATGTGTCCGCACTCGTGGAAGCGTGTAACGGGCCTTTGACGTGTGAACACGCGTGATAGCAGTGCTCTCGTGTACTTTGTCTTGTCAATGCCTTGTTTCACGCAGTCGTAAAGAGTGCGTCAGCGCTACGGCAACCAGTAACCCTAGTAAGGTGCATGCTATGTTACCGCTGGTTAAAAATACAGTATTATATTTGTTGTGATTTACAGATAACTACTATTTTTAAAACAGATCACTGGAGGCAAGATTATATGGTGAAGAGCAATGAAACTGAAAGAACACGTCAGTTTGATAGGTTGTATACCACCTAACACAGAGATTTAATTTAAAACATGAAATAAAATTATTTTAACTAAAATACACAGCTTCATCTGTAAAGCCATGACTAACAATTTGTACTTAAAATTTAACTAAAAAATAGGAAAAGATAAAAAATTAATTTTTAGTTGCTAACATTTAAGTTGGGTGAACAAGAGCCATACATATTAGATGCTGCGTACATCCACTGCGATGGAAATTCCATAAGAAAAAGCAAAACTGCAAAATCTAATATAAAAATTGTTTAATTTCCACAATAGAATGTTTATTTCTCTGTGAAATCATATTGAAGTCATTCTTATATGGTGAAAAAAAGAAAATGCCAACTATCATAAATTTTCAACATTGTGCGAGAAACTATTTTAAAACCGTAAAATTTGATTTTTATCTGTGGTAATGGTCTGTGTTATCTTAGTTCAGATACAATGCTTCTTACCGNTTAAAACCGTAAAATTTGATTTTTATCTGTGGTAATGGTCTGTGTTATCTTAGTTCAGATACAATGCTTCTTACCCTTGTTTTGTGTTGTTGCATGAACATTATTTGATTTTTTTTTTAATGTAAGGATGCATTACTTTTTAACTGTTTACAACATTTATAAAACCATAAAATCTTGACTCTGCAGATCTCACATTCCAGATGGTTTAAGTTCGCCGTCACTTGCTTCCTCTTAACACGGTGTGTGATGGTGTAACAGTGGAGAATGCTCATTGTTCGTGTATGTTCGTGAATGTACAACTGGTTTAACTGCTAAAAATGATTGTAGAATATGTAATTGAANTGCTCATTGTTCGTGTATGTTCGTGAATGTACAACTGGTTTAACTGCTAAAAATGATTGTAGAATATGTAATTGAATTTTATTTTTGCTACAGGCAGCTCAATTTTAGTTTTTAAATGACATATTTTGTGTATATTTGTTAGCCTTGTTAAAGTTGCCTTGTTGGTTGCGCTGTATGATTTACGATGATGGAATTATTCTTAAGCGTAAGTTTGTATTAGCTTTGCCTTGAATGCAAGAGCCATGTATTTTTTTTTTCTGCTCAGCACAAAATTTATGTTGAGGGTGTTTTAACTTTATAAGCAACGAGATTCTGTAACATTTGTAAGTTCCAAAATGTACCAAAAATGTGACCCTTTGTGAGAGAATAGGTGCTAATAATTCTGTGTTCTGTTTAAAATCAAGGCGTGCAGAGGGATTGTAGGATTTAATTTTTATTTTTGCTTGGGTGGAGGGAGATTATGTACGTTTCAAGTAGGGTGAATTATTAACATAAATGCCACAAATTATAAGTGGGCTGGCCATTTCGGATGAGTTATTTTACATTACAGTCACCTTTGTCTAGTTTCTTCACTGGTATTGTATTTTTCGCTCTTACCATTGAACATGTAACACAGCGCGAGTAGATAATAATGTAAATTTAATAAAAATTTATTTTAATGGGTATCTATCTTCATTGTAGGAATAAGGTCCATCTGTACTCTTGATTTTCTGCATCTTTGTACTTGTACGAGTATAAATAATCAAAATAGGAAACTTCAAGAGTTTGTGCTAACAAAAAAAAAGTTATATAGTAGAATTGTTAAGTGGGTTTATTTCCCCCAAAAATTTTTGAAGTTTTTCTTTTTACTTTAGAATTACATGTATTTTATTTTATTTGATACAGAATTGTTTGAACATTCTAAGCGCATTAGTTAACAAATTCCATGTAAAAAAAAACTGCCGTTTCAAATGTGCATTTGCAAAATTTTAAACTATGGGTAGAGTTTTTTCTCCCCATTCGAATTGGACTGTTTTTTTTTTTATAATTTGTTTGTGTTACAAAATAATTTTCTTACATTCCTTCATTGTCTGGTGTGGGCTTCCATGTACGCACGTATTGCTCCAGTTTTGAAAGATTGCAGTTCCTATAGTTTAATATTACTTATCCAACTAAAATTAATTTCATATGTAATATTATTAATTATTTTTATACTGCTGTGTGTGTNAGTTTAATATTACTTATCCAACTAAAATTAATTTCATATGTAATATTATTAATTATTTTTATACTGCTGTGTGTGTGTTTCTCTCTCTCATTTATTGTCAGTTTTCACAGCATTTACAGTTTTATAAATGGAAAAAAGACAACTTTCCGATTGGTTGTGTGTTGCTGGGGAAAAAAATGAAGCAGTCAGTCTTGGTGCAGTGTTTACGAAATATTAGAAACGAATACAATTTGTCTTCCAGGTTTCTACATGGAGTTCTATTAAATCNTTGGTGCAGTGTTTACGAAATATTAGAAACGAATACAATTTGTCTTCCAGGTTTCTACATGGAGTTCTATTAAATCCTAAATTAATTTTCACGTTTATAGTTTTCTCACATTGGTGTTGTGTTTGGCGACTGGAGTACGAAAGTGTTGTATGTGGAATTTTTTTGTTCTAAACTCTGCTATAAGTGTGTAGCAAGAGGCTGTATGTCCAAGTACATTCAAGTTGAGGGCAGCGTAAGTGTTCATCTGCCTGGGAAAGAGCTGAATCTTGTTTAAAAAAAGTGCATTTGACTGTGAATTATATAAAATGAGAATGGTAATAAAAATTGTCAACATTCATAGTGTTAAAAATATGAAAGTGAATATTGATAATATTTTACAAATCCATCGTATACAATTGTATAGTCCACCCTAACGTAGGACAATCTCGAAAATTAGACCGCCTCGCAATAATTCTCACCAAATTTCCATTTTGGTTCCCAGGAAAAATTTTTATTTCTCCACAAATTAATTTGGCATAAAATTTAACAGGATTATTTAATTGTTGTACTGAAAATAAAGGTTTAAAATGGTCAAATTTGTTCCAGTTAATGATGGTGTGGAGGCCAATGTAGCTGAGCGGTTAGACTGCTTGCCTCCCATCTATGCGAACCGGGTTCAATCTCCACCCGGGTCACTCAGGATTTTTGCAAGTGAGAATTGTGCTGGACAATGCCGCTGGTCAGCAGGTTTTCTCGGTGATCTCTTGTTTCCCCCACCCTTGCATTCTGGCGCTGCTCCATTCTCACCCTCATCGGCTCTCAAGACCTCATTAAGAGCCGCCCAGATCTCTCAACCCAACTACGGTGTTCATCACACCTTAACTGCATTAAAACATAAGCAAGTCACGCTTCCTTTATCCATCCTTATATTTTTATAATTGTGAAGCACATTGTTGAGTGGCTTGTTCTGTTATGAAACATATGTCTAGTCAAAAAACATTCACCTCCATTTGCTATTGTGCAGCCAAAAAACATTGACCTCCTAATTTTTTCTATGCCAAAATGAGACGACCCTCAATTTTTCAAAAGTAAAAATTGTGATGGAGCAGTTTTATATTTCGGTGAATATATAGTATTCAGTGTTGACAAGCTGGGTTGTCAATCTCTGTTGTATTCAGTTACCTCCACGCATACGTTTTTCTGGTTGTTGCAATGCAGATGGCACAACTGCTTGAATGCTGCATGTTGGACAGCCTGGCTTCAGTCTGCATCTTCTCAAGTGGTTGGTCATCTTTCTTGGTGGTAATGTACGCTGATGTCGCACACATATATATATATAANATATATATATATAATGTATGTATGTACAGGAATGTTCGTTACTGCCCTTGCGTTACTAGGATTCCTGAAAAGCATGTAAAGTCTCTATACACTGAACCTTTTATAACAGGAACCACTGTGTAAGAAAATTCATTTTTCATCTGGTCAAAATTGTATATGACACATGGTATTTTGTACTCTTTTTAACTAACTAGTTTTATTCCTGTAGCACAAAAGCCTCTTTTCAACAAAGGCAGTGAAAATTCTCACTATTTTTAATTTCCCTTCGTATTTCTTCATTATTGCAATAATTATATTTAAAACTTTAAAAAAACCTCTAGCAAATGCATTTCAGTTTCAGCAGCAACTAGATTCCAAATTCTCTGTGTGAAATAAAAGAAAGAAATTGTAAACACTACGCTACAAAAGGACGCCTTTATAACAAACACAGAAATTCAGTCTTTTTCAGTTTTTGTTTTATAGGAGTTTTACTTTAGTTTCACATAAACCCTGTCCCAAGGCAAATATTTTAGACTGAACTACCATTTAGCAAGTGCACTGCATTCGTTAAGTTTCATTGTGTGTGAACTACTAATTCCAAAGGATTAATTACTGTTGCGTTTTAAAAGATAAATGACATGTTTCGTGAGATTTCCAAACTGTCTCTCGGCTGCGTCATCATCGATGCGTATTCCTCTGCATTCCTCAATTATATAGCTTCCATTTTCAATGAGACGATGTTATTGTGTACCAGAAATATTTTATAGAATTTTTTTTTAATGTGACTGCAAGGAGAGTCCCTCTTCTTGATTGGCGAGTTGTAAATGTAACGTAAGCATTGTAATTCGGAAACTGTGAGACTGAAGTGTGTGTGAGAAATGTTCATCGCCTGATGAACTAATTTGCAGTTGTTGTTGGAATGAAAAAAAAAATGTGAACTTTGAAAAGCAGAGCATTGTATAGTAGAAACTCAAACTACTGATTGTATGTGCAATTTGTCATTTTTCAAACTAAAAAAAAATTGTTTAATTTTTAAATATTAATTAAATAAATTTAAATAATTAGACATGCTTACTTACTATTAAAGAATTGGAAAAAAATTTTATATTTATTTAAAAAGTAATAATTTTGACTTATTTGATGTTGTGGTTAAATGTGGTTAATGTACAGTATGCTGCCTTTATAAATTTACATAACTTAATGAATCTGTTTAAGAGTAAAAAAAGAATTGAGAAGAAAGTAATATATAATTTAAGTTAATTTGATGTGGATTTCTTTCCGGTGGTGGGTCCTTGCATTTAAATCAATTTTTAAGTAAGAGTGATTTGTACATACATATTTTTAATTGTGTAGCAGTGTTGTGAAGTGTAAATTGCAAGCATGTGACGTCATATTGACATCATTAAATAAGATTTTGACCATAATTTGTGTGTTTTTTTTTTTAAAGCCTTCTTACTGCCGCAAGAGAGGAAATTCTTACTTACTTTTGCCGTCTTCAAATGCATACGTGTGCACAATTCCTCCTAAAGATTTCTGAACATTTGCACCAAGATGCATTGAACTCTGTACTACCAGAGCACTTAGGACATTTTACTTTTTAAGTTTTAAAACATACTGAACTTAGTTTTCAAAATGGTGGCGTATCAAATTTTTAGCGTTTTGTGTTTTGTCTTTTAAACTATACTACCAATTTGAACTGAATTGTCTTTTAAACTATACTACCAATTTTAACTGAGTTAGGTGTGATGGGGCTTCATGTGGGGAGTGTGATGGGCACTTTCACAGTGTGTGGGGGTTTCTTCAGGGTTCTCCCGTTTCCTCCCCATCTCATCTCGTCCCATTTATCCTACAGGCTGGCCGGAGCAACAGGTCTTTTGTCCCTCTGGTGAGACAGTCGGCTCTGCTCGTACATCACCCTACCTCAGACAGGAAACAATGCAGATTTTGTTTTTAATTTCTTTTCTCTACTTAATGGCATTCGGCGGAGTACGTTGCAGAGTCCACCAGTTAGGCACAACTTGGGTTGCAAGACCGAGGCTTGGGCAGCCTATGGAAAGTCTGTTAATAAACTATGCTGAATACAGGAGACTATCAGTTTACATCAGCCAGCTGCCTGGACCCTGCAGAGCTCGAGCTGCTGGTGAGAACTTGCATGGCCACAAGACATCACCAGTGGTCCCTATGGCAGATCGACTGGTTGCACCTTGTGGCGGCCGGCCAGCCCCTCTCCATCCACCCGCGCGCGNCCAGTGGTCCCTATGGCAGATCGACTGGTTGCACCTTGTGGCGGCCGGCCAGCCCCTCTCCATCCACCCGCGCGCGCACACACTCTCTCTCACACACACGGGCAGGTGCTGTTGGTGGTGGATGTATCCCACATCCTACCTCAACAGTGTTCTATTACTGAAGCCATCTACCAACCAGCGAGTGCCGAGAATTCTTACACGTCACTCGGGGGAGCGCGGAGGTGTGTCGTGTGAGGAATAAGAGTGCTAAGCGGTGCATACGACCGTGGATTCACTACACAGCCCATGGCATGACTGTTTGAAGTCTAACGGGGGCTGCAAAAGATTAAATTATGCTCATTAATTTTTTTGTTTTCAGAAAATTGTATTTTTGGATGAACTGACTACCAAGAATTGTGATTAAAACTTATATTAAAAAAGGAGTAGGCATATACAACCTGGTTTCCTAATTATTGTCTCACCAAAATGTTAATTAACTTTAAAACTAATTAATTTTAATAACTAATAATTTTTTTCTCCTCAGACATAAGTGAAAATTGTGTGTGTATCCTTGTTGATTATTGTAAAAAAAAATTTTCATTCCAGCCCATAGAGAAATTTAAAGCTTTTAGTAATTCTTTTTGTTATTGAGAATACTTTTTTTTAGGAACAAAATATTTACATTCAGGTTAATTTGATTTTCATTGGCACCNTCTTTTTGTTATTGAGAATACTTTTTTTTAGGAACAAAATATTTACATTCAGGTTAATTTGATTTTCATTGGCACATCATCAATTTTGAAAAATGACTGGTGTAAAACTGGCACAACTCTCTCGGTAAGTTTTTTTTTTAAATGACTTTCCCATAGTTGGTAACACACATGATGCTCACAAGTAATGCAGCTTGAGTTATTTCAAAGACAGCATAGTTGGTAACGTATCCTGTTTCTAATACTTTCTTGTAGTTAAATCTTTAAAATATTTTCTAGAGAGTTAGGCTGGTTTTTGGGATGGTTATGGTAAAGTGGCTCTATGGTTACTGTACTTTTATTACCATGTTGACATTTCCAGTTTCAGAAAAAAAAAACAAATTTCACTAGTATTCATCAGAAAAATCAAATATATGTTTTGGAAACCTCATTCTCAAGTATTTTCTTTGTACTTTGGGATATAGTAGTTTTATTGTACTGAAAGTTTAAATTTAAAAGGTCATACATGATATTAAAGTGTTCATAATGATGGTATAAGAAATGCAGGATTATCCTAAACTGTAGGTACAAACTTTGTTAGATTATTTGATGTGGGAAGTGAGGTAGATAACATAATGGAACCCAGGGGCAAGGCATGGGTAAGCAATACTGTGTTCTCTCTCTCTCTCTCTTTCTCTCTCTCTCTTTCTCTCTCTCTCTTCTTTATCTTTCTCTCTCTCTTTATCTTTCTCTCTCTCTTTCTTCTCTCTCTCTTCTCTCTCTTTCTTCTCTCTCTTTCTTCTCTCTCTTTCTTCTCTCTCTTTCTTCTCTCTTTCTCTCTCTTTCTTCTCTCTTTCTCTCTTTCTTCTCTCTCTCTCTCTCTTTCTTCTCTCTTTCTCTCTTTCTGAGAGAGGGAGATAGATAGAGGTATAGAGAGATAAATAGAATATATATATATATAAACCTGTTTTTATATATCACCGTATGCTAGATAGATAAGGGATTTCTACTATTCATTTAAAAAATATGCCATCACTTAGTACGTACAGAAGCTTTAAGCAACAAATTTGTACTGACTTCCCAATGTTGACACACAAGGTGAACAAGACCACTGAAATAACCGCAATTGTGTTGAGTTGCTCAAGTGGCTACCTGCATCCCATGGCAGCTAATCTGTGTTTGTCTGAGCCGTAATACCTGTACGTAAATCCAGCTGTTGCCTTTGCATTTTAATTCGTGATTTTCCGTTTCTCTGCGTTCCCGTAGTCAAGAACATTTTTAGCTGCTAGCGTCCTTCACGTACTTACAACTTCAATATATTCCCCCCAATTTTGTGGCCTTAGGATTAACTGTGACAATATGTTGAACTGCATTTGATATTCTCGTAAGTACTTACACAATTACACTGTCAATTGACAATTATAACAAATTTTAGGGATTTTTTTTAAAAATCAACAAATGAATGTATCAAGCTAAATGTACGTCAAACTGTAGTACAGTTTGGTGCCACCAGGAGCAGATCTGGATAGTTTCGGTTTGGGGGAGGGGATTACTTCATAGTGTAAGTGCATGTCTAGGATTTTGAATCGTGGCATTGTTTCAAATCTATTTAGTAATCTTGCTATGAATGATATAGAGGATGTAGACATGTTGACGCCATCTTACTGCATATTGTTTATTTCACTGGTGCCAACTCCTACACTCTAAACACCTCCCCTTTCCTCTGTACATCTTCCCCTCCTACGCTGGCTCATACAACTCTTGCACATTCTCTCTGCAACCGGTGCTGCAGATGGTGGTGTGGCCCAAGTCCCACGACATGTAATCCCTTTAAAGTCTTGCGTATCGGTATCCACACTTCCAGTGGCGGCTCCAGGAAGAATTTCAAAGAAGGGCACAAAGTTAAAAATTAATGTAATACTTTATTGAAGATGCAACTAACTAACAAATCTATAAACACACTGGGTGTTTTCATTTTTAGTAATTTCATCATGATCTCAAAGACTTGACTGGAAAAAAATCCGCAAAAGTATTGCATTCTTTTATTGTATATATTATGTATTTATTATTTTTACATGTTCATTGTGTTTTTAACTGATCTTCTGCATACTTCGTTTAACTGATTACTTATATTTACCTGCCCCAGCATTACCATTTTCATTTCATTTTGCAAATGCAGTTTGTTCCCTAAATGTTTTATCTTGTCATCCAAACTTTATGCCGACAACACCTGTAGCTGCTCACATATCTTCGGAACTAAAAAGAATACAACACAAAAAATATAATGTGGTTTTATCATTATATCTTGTTAAACAAATGGTTTAATGGATTTTTCTTTACTCAAATTACATGTATACTATCTCTTTTGAATGTGATAGGTTCGCGTTATAATAAGTTGTGGTGTCGGAGGACCAAGATTTTTTATTTAATGCCCGTCATGATACACTAGCTGGTACCCTAAAAAATTTTAATTCTGTTCACTGTTGTTTTTTAATAAATATGGCAGGTTACATGTAAGTTCACTGAAGTCCTGTCTACAGTTGCGCTATCGCAACTTGTGTCTTAGGATAAGGATATGCTGATTGGTGCGCGTGACCTCCCTGATGTCATGGCGCTGTCCCGACTTCCCGTGTCGCAAGTCAGCCTGTGACCACCCGAGTCAAAGCATCCAGAAAACTGTACTTTTGTCCCAAGTTGTGTTATAACATGATAGANGTCAGCCTGTGACCACCCGAGTCAAAGCATCCAGAAAACTGTACTTTTGTCCCAAGTTGTGTTATAACATGATAGAAAAGGAAGACTACAGATTCTTACTTGCGCATTCGTGGAACGTGCACGTTGTAAACACAAACAATGGACTCGCAAGGTGAATTGTCTCGAGACGAACGTGGTTCAGTATGTGTTCTGTCTGATCTATTTAACATGAAGGATGAACATCTCAGAAAATTCTTGGATATCATTTACCGAACTCATTTAAAATTAAACAATTAGGTCCTATAACATAAATATAAATACATATTCAAATCACACATTTCATTAGCATTTTATAATCAACAATTCAGCAATATAAATATTATTTGGTAACAAAAATTATAATGTGACGGATTTACAGCGATCTAAAGTCATGTTCTGAAGTGTCGCTTTCGGACAACGCATCTGTAGACCATATTCGAACTGTGTGAATGTGATGTCACTCGACGTCAAGATTCGAACACGTCCACAGGTGCGGCCGTTTGTTGACAGGCCTTAACACAGCAACAAAAATACCCNCTCGACGTCAAGATTCGAACACGTCCACAGGTGCGGCCGTTTGTTGACAGGCCTTAACACAGCAACAAAAATACCCGCGAATAAACCTTCAAAAACTGAATGATACACAAACTTTAAAAACTATGATATCATCCCTTGTTATTTTCAAAATATTTACAAATTCTTAAGCCTTGAATATATCACTGCANAAATGACTTTCCCATAGTTGGTAACACACATGATGCTCACAAGTAATGCAGCTTGAGTTATTTCAAAGACAGCATAGTTGGTAACGTATCCTGTTTCTAATACTTTCTTGTAGTTAAATCTTTAAAATATTTTCTAGAGAGTTAGGCTGGTTTTTGGGATGGTTATGGTAAAGTGGCTCTATGGTTACTGTACTTTTATTACCATGTTGACATTTCCAGTTTCAGAAAAAAAAAAACAAATTTCACTAGTATTCATCAGAAAAATCAAATATATGTTTTGGAAACCTCATTCTCAAGTATTTTCTTTGTACTTTGGGATATAGTAGTTTTATTGTACTGAAAGTTTAAATTTAAAAGGTCATACATGATATTAAAGTGTTCATAATGATGGTATAAGAAATGCAGGATTATCCTAAACTGTAGGTACAAACTTTGTTAGATTATTTGATGTGGGAAGTGAGGTAGATAACATAATGGAACCCAGGGGCAAGGCATGGGTAAGGAATACTGTGTTCTCTCTCTCACTTCTTTATCTTTATCTCTCTCTTCTCTCTCTCTTTCTTCTCTCTCTCTTCTCTCTCTCTTTCTTCTCTCTCTCTTCTCTCTCTCTTTCTTCTCTCTCTCTTCTCTCTCTCTTTCTTCTCTCTCTCTTCTCTCTCTCTTTCTTCTCTCTCTCTTCTCTCTCTCTTTCTTCTCTCTCTCTTCTCTCTCTCTTTCTTCTCTCTCTCTTCTCTCTCTCTTTCTTCTCTCTCTCTTCTCTCTCTCTTTCTTCTCTCTCTCTTCTCTCTCTCTTTCTTCTCTATTTCTTCTCTCTTTCTCTCTTTCTGAGAGAGGGAGATAGATAGAGGTATAGAGAGATAAATAGAATATATATATATATAAACCTGTTTTTATATATCACCGTATGCTAGATAGATAAGGGATTTCTACTATTCATTTAAAAAATATGCCATCTCTTAGTACGTACAGAAGCTTTAAGCAACAAATTTGTACCGACTTCCCAATGTTGACACAGAAGTTGGACAAGACCACTGAAATAACCGCAATTGTGTTGAGTTGCTCAAGTGGCTACCTGCATCCCACGGCAGCTAATCTGTGTTTGTCTGAGCCACANCAACAAATTTGTACCGACTTCCCAATGTTGACACAGAAGTTGGACAAGACCACTGAAATAACCGCAATTGTGTTGAGTTGCTCAAGTGGCTACCTGCATCCCACGGCAGCTAATCTGTGTTTGTCTGAGCCACAATACCTGTACGTAAATCCAGCTGTTGCCTTTGCATTTTAATTCGTGATTTTCCGTTTCTCTGCGTTCCCGTAGTCGAGAACATTTTTAGCTGCTAGCGTCCTTCGCGTACTTACAACTTCAATATATTCCCCCCGATTTTGTGGCCTTAGGATTAACTGTGACAATATGTTGAACTGCATTTGATATTCTCGTAAGTACTTACACAATTACACTGTCAATTGACAATTATAACAAATTGTAGGGATTTTTTTAAAAATCAACAAATGAATGTATCAAGCTAAATGTGCGTCAAACTGTAGTACAGTTTGGTGCCACCAGGAGCAGATCTGGATAGTTTCGGTTTGGGGTAGGGGATTACTTCATTGTGTAAGTGCATTTCTAGGATTTTGAATCGTGGCATTGTTACAAATCTATGTAGTAATCTTGCTATGAATGATATAGAGGATGTAGACATGTTGACGCCATCTTGTTGCATATTGTTTATTTCATGGGTGCCAACTCCTACACCCTAAACACCTCCCCTTTCTGCTGTACATCTTCCCCTCCTACGCTGGCTCCTACAACTCTTGCACATTCTCTCTGCAACCGGTGCTGTAGATGGTGGTGTGGCCCAAGTCCCACGACATGTAATCCCTTTAGTCTTGTGTATCGGTATCCACACTTCCAGTGGCGGCTCCAGGAAGAATTTCAAAGAAGGGCACAAAGTTAAAAATTAATATAATTCTTTATTGAAGATGCAACTAACTAACAAATCTATAAACACACTGGGGTTTTCATTTTTAGTAATTTCATCATGATCTCAAAGACTCGACTGAAAAAAAATCCACAAAAGTATTGCATTCTTTTATTGTATAAATTATGTATCTATTATTTCTACATGTTGTGTTTTTAACTGACCTGTATATTTTAAATGATTTCTTATTTCTGCCTGCCCCAGCATTACCATTTTCATTTCATTTTGCAAATGCAGTTTGTTCCCTAAATGTTTTATCTTGTCATCCAAACTTTTATGCCGACAACACCTGTAGTTGCTCACATATCTTCGGAACTAAAAAGAATACAACACAAAAAATATAATGTGGTTTTATCATTGTATCCTGTTAAACAAATGGTTTAATGGATTTTTCTTTACTCAAATTACATGTATACTATCTCTTTTGAATGTGATAGGTTCGCGTTATAATAAGTTGTGGTGTCGGAGGACCAAGATTTTTTATTTAATGCCCGTCATGATACACTAGCTGGTACCCTAAAAAATTTTAATTCTGTTCACTGTGGTTTTTTAATAAATATGGCATGTTACATGTAAGTTCAGTGAAGTCCTGTCTACAGTTGCGCTATTGCAACTTGTGTCTTAGGATAAGGATATGCTGATTAGTGCATGTGACCTCTGATGTCATGGCGCTGTCCCGACTTCCCGTGTCGCACGTCAGCCTGTGACCACCCGAGTCAAAGCATCCAGAAAACTGTACTTTTGTCCCAAGTTGTGTTATAACATGATAGAAAAGGAAGACTACAGATTCTTACTTGCGCATTCGTGGAACGTGCACGTTGTAAACACAAACAATGGACTCGCAAGGTGAATTGTCTCGAGACGAACGTGGTTCAGTATGTGTTCTGTCTGATCTATTTAACATGAAGGATGAACATCTCAGAAAATTCTTGGATATCATTTACCGAACTCATTTAAAATTAAACAATTAGGTCCTATAACATAAATATAAATACATATTCAAATCACACATTTCATTAGCATTTTATAATCAACAATTCAGCAATATAAATATTATTTGGTAACAAAAATTATAATGTGACGGATTTACAGCGATCTAAAGTCATGTTCTGAAGTGTCGCTTTCGGACAACGCATCTGTAGACCATATTCGAACTGTGTGAATGTGATGTCACTCGACGTCAAGATTCGAACACGTCCACAGGTGCGGCCGTTTGTTGACAGGCCTTAACACAGCAACAAAAATACCAGCGAATAAACCTTCAAAAACTGAATGATGCACAATCTTTAAAAACTATGATATCATCCCTTGTTATTTTCAAAATATTTACAAATTCTTAAGCCTTGAATATATCACTGCANCTTTAAAAACTATGATATCATCCCTTGTTATTTTCAAAATATTTACAAATTCTTAAGCCTTGAATATATCACTGCAACAGTAACAGTACATCAGTACATAGTGTGTCACAACATCAGAAAACACATCGCAGACTGCACGCACCTGCCATCTATCGAGCTGTTGCAGCACTGCGTGGGCACAAGCCGCTCGTGCCCACGCAGTGCTGCACTTCGGCTATTACCGAGAAGTCTCGTGTACCTTCGGCAAGGAGAAAAAATACAGCAGCATGGGTGCGGACCGTCTGTGCCCCAAAGCAGCGAGGAAAAATATCATACGCGGCTAAAGTAAGGAGACACTATTCGCAGCCTAGTAATGCAGAACGTAATGACAAAATGTGTTACTTTTACACTTAAATTATGAAAAAAAGATCTATAAAATAGCGCTTATTTTTCTGGGGCATGTTAAATTTGATTAGGGAGGACACGTGCTCCTGCGAGAGCTGGAGTTGCCCCTGCTCACTTTCTTCAGCACACTCGCTGTCCTCGAAACCCTCGACGTCTCTTGTCCACACAGCCCTGTCTGCTCAGTACTGTGGAGTTGGACTGACCCACTGCAGTTTCTTCTCGTTCTGGTACACTGTCCGGCCGGTTCCTTTCATGTTAGGAGGTTGTAGACGACTGGTACTGCATCTGGATACCCCTCCCCTGTTGTCTTTCCTCACCAAGTAGGACCTTGGTTCGCTGTGTGTTGCCACGACAACCCCTGGCTCCCAGTACTTCTCATTTCCCGTTCTAGTGACTGGCCAGTCACCGTCCTGAAATTTAGCCTCTTCTGGGCTCACCTGTCATAGAAAATTAGTATTTTAAACAATTCTGATATTATTTAATTTCAGTTTCAAAACAATTACAAAACGTTTACATGTCAACGTAGCANTCATCTCTCTCGCTCCGCCCCTCCCCTCGTTCACTACCTATCTAATAAATGCAAACAGTATTCTGTTAATATATTGTAGCTTTTGCTGTAAAATGTTGACAGAATATAAACCGTGCTTTGTAGGAGGCTTCAAGAAATTGATTTAAGACGCACCGAAAGACTGATGTTTAAATTTGTGCCCATAGAAAAAATTAAAACCTAGTGTTGCAAATAAATATTTTTTTCTTACTAGGAAATGCATGCAAGACAAGTTTAGTCGAACTGAAACTGAATATGCAATAAAAATAAAATGTGTGTAGTAATTTACAAATTTAACTTTCTGCGGGTTTTCAAGAGCTGATTTTGGCTTGCCTTTGGAAACAATACCTTGTTTTTCAGAAAAATGGCCCAGAAAATGAAAGATGACTGAAGTAAATATTTAATTACACAGCTGTAATTGTCTTCATCCAATTTCATTAAAGCAATGTAATTAAACTTTTCATAAGTAAAAATTATAGTATTAACAACAAAATCCTTTCAATTTACACTAAATGCAAAATTTTCATTGTATCCTAGATTCACAAAATAACCGGAATTATTTCAGTATATTTGTATTTATTACACTCACAGAAACGAACCCTTTTAACCATGATACATGGGTGCAAGGGAGAATGTTTCCCCTCCCTCTGCCATGGGAAGGAGAGTGACAGCTCATAGGGTGGTTCTATGCTACTGCAAGCAGAGGGGCCTTCTGCTTACAAGATGATGTGTGAGAGACAGATCTGTCAGGCAGATACACCAGTGTATCCACGGCCTGCTCGGCAGAGGGGATTGGGGATCGACAGCCCGGCCAATAGGATGGACAGTCTGTGTGTATTCAGGAGGCGGTTCATGCTGCAGTAACAAGCAGTTTCCCGGGGTTGTAGTACCCAGGGTAGAGGAGGGGCAAGGCCGCCACAGCGACCGCAGGTAGCAGGTACTCCCGAGGTGAGTTGCTTACAGAGGGCTGTCCAAGGGTCTAAGTAAAGAACTGCAAAGTGTCTTCTTGGAGAGTGGTGTAAAGGGAAATAAGAGCTGCATCTCTGCCGTCCCGCATGCCACTGTCTAATGTATTCACAAAGTGAGAGACTTGAGCAGGTAGCCGACTGAGGGCACTTTTGTGATATTTTAAAAGTGTGAGTACTGTTTACATAGCGTGCATATAACACTTGCACCTGATACAACTTATGACCCAAAGTCACTATTAAGCGGGAGAGACACCCTTGAAAATTGGGAAGTTAAAATTAGTCATTTGCGCAGTTTTAAATTACATGAAATGAAACTTACAGGTTCGTAAACAGTGTTAGCCGATTTGATATCTGCCATCTTTGAACATTTGGTGGGTAATAGCATAACCCATCGTTAGGTTGCATACGTGTCAGGAAACCTCCGTCATCCTTTCTAAGTTGCATTTTACTCAAAAACCATTCACCTGGGGATGTTACATTGACATAACAATCAATAAACACCCATCGATAGCACACGTTCGTTGGTTTAATAACATGGCCTTCGCCCTAATTTTAATGAATGTCCCCAACCCAGCAAATTGTGCTTTATATGTTGCATGACACGCACTACGTGTGTGCTACGGGTGAAAGTGCGTCGGCTACTATCGACATTGCACCAGCATGAATACTGAGAAGTATAACTCTGTGGACTGAAGTGAGATGGTCTTTCAGTTTATTCCCAGTTGCGTGGCGACACACAATGTTAAATCAAGCAACTGAATAACTCCCTGAAACAAAACTGCACAAATTCTGTCAGTTAATTCTCAGTTATGCATTTGTTTACCGTATGGCATGTCTGTTACCGTATCTGCAACAGGAACTGTGAACATGTTTCTCCGTAGAATCTATCACTGGCTTCGTCTTTAATATTTTTAAGCCCACGCCTGTCAAGACTTTGGTCTCTCTAGTTACCATCTTCATTCTGTTTTAGCACAAGATTCTGAAGCTTTATAAATATTTCTTCAAACTCTTGTTGGACATCCATGCATTTTCTTAACCACCACTGTCATTTACATAATTCCAATTTTTTTTTTTTTTTTTCCTCTGTAAATCTTACATATTTTAACTGTTCTACGTCTCCCAATTTTTGCTTCACAATGAAAAATCTGCAACAGCTCTTCTCCACCTGATATCCTTATCTGTATATACTTCTCTGTTTTGATTTCCTGACATATCTTCCTGCGTCATTACTTACTACAGCAGAACTCTGATCCAACATTTGTGATTATGATATTTTCCTGTTTTTCGATACAAAATTATCCTAAAAAGCCACTGTGTAGACTAAAAATGTACGATCTCCTCCAGCAGCGTTGTAATGGGTTCTACACTAATACTTTCCCGCCGTGTTGCGTTTTGGCCGGAACTAGCAAGTTGTCTGAACACTTTGCTGTGCCACATCCTCATGTTTGTACGTCTCTGGTTCCTTCAGGAGTTCCCCTCACCAGCTGCTGTCCATAGTTGGTGATGAGCGACGTCCTTATCTGACACTCCTTCCCTGTCCACAGTCTTGCTGTCGTGGTCTGACCGTCACACTGAACCTCCTTGTTCTTGTGCCCACATGCAAGTTTGTATAGCCAGTTCAATTTCTTTTGGAATTATTATTCATTTCCATATGAATGGTTTTTTATACACCGATAAGGCAGGCACGTACTTCCTTGTTGAAGATAACGCAGGTATTTAATTGAAAAACTCGGACGTAGCAAGTCGCCCAAGGACAAACTGAGTGCTGGATGCAGTGCATTTTGTACACCTTCTCTTGTCAGCACAGCAAACCAACAGGACAGGTAAAGTTCCTGGACAGAGATGAGAAGCGTGTGTTGGATTGAAGTAGTTTAATTCCTTGCTCGTCTTGTGTGTGTGTTCCGGAAGGGAGGAGGCCATCGAGGAGTGACGCTCCTGCGCTCCCACTAGCAGACTGGCCGAGGCAGCACACCCACGTGCGGTGGTAGAGTGCGCCGGAGACCGCAGACTGTCGCACGATGGCGGACAAGCGAATGGCGGCGCTGGCTGCAGCAAAGGAAAGGCTGGCGCAAAGGGCCGCAGACCAGCGCACTGCGGCGGGGCTTCCAGGGTCGCAGTTACCTACGACTGTGGCGCCTGGTGCACACACTGCGGCAGGGCTTCCAGGGTCGCCGTTTCCTACTTCTGTGGCACCTGGTGCACCACTACGAACCACTGGAGCGCCATCTCGTACCAAATTGGCGCCTTCCACATCACTACTAGAGCAGAAACTAAAGGTTACCGACCCATCAACCAAACCACCATTACCCATTTTGATAAGACCCTTGTCATCAAGGATACCTTATATGTGGTTTCACAATCAGTTGAACACTTTTGAAAAGTAGCTTAAGTACTCTTTTTACCTTTATGCATTTTTTTAATAGTTGCAAAGCCACGTGTGTGGAATTTATTATATATTTCAAATCATATTATTAAAGAAATAATAATGCAATCAGATAAAATATAAATATATATAACTGTAGAGCGTCTTAGTTGTGCGACTTACTGCCTTGCTGTCCCCTGCTTCGTGGCATCCTCGCCTAGTTCGCCCACAGGACCACACTATTCTCTTCCTGCGATGAAGTTGTGTGATCCTGTTTTCTATGGCGTGGCCTATATTCACGAGTTCAAAGGCTAGCGAAGCAGTTCTGTACAATTTGATTACTTTAGTACCACAGTGTTACGACTCAAAATATGCCGGTTTTTTTGTAGAAGAAACGCTCTGTTGTGTTAACAAATTGCCTTACTCCAGCACATTGTCGTGCTAAATTATCCCATGCGAAAGTTTAACCATCAGTATTTAAGTTTTAAAACAGTTGCATAAAACTGAGATTGCTGTACTGCATATTGTAGAGTAATTAATTAAAGAAATTTTTTTTTTTTTAGTTGGTATGCTGTTGTACTGAGGTATGAAATTTACAGCACTACCCAAACTGTGGCAACAATTTTGATTTGGCCCAGTTGGTGTTCAGCGTGATGGTACACGTGCTCGTAAAGCAAAGGTGATAGGCCATAGGAGCGAGTGCACTTGATTGGCCAGCCAAAAAGTTCTCACATAAATGCCATTGAGATTTGTTTCCGTTCTTGTTGAAAACCATGCCGGGCCATTTGTCATGTTGAAGGAGGAATGGAATAAAATTCTCGCCGAAACACACCACGGATTGGTTTTGAAGTCTTCCCGTAGAAACTGAATGCTGTGGCATCGGCAAAAGATGGACCTACATCAAACCACGTTCAAGAATTTAGTAACTTGCTAGAGGTGTCCATTGATTAACGACTACGTAATTGATCAAAAATTTTCTTGTGCTTCATTCAGAACCATCATCTTTTCAAATTTCAGTTTGCAGTCACAGGCTAACATGTGTGTGCCAACAGGCGGCCAGGACGGTCACTTTCCGAGAACCGCTGGAGGACGTGGCGTTCCTATCTCCTGCCCCGCCAATCCAGACCGCGCAAACTCTGCGGGTAGTTCTCCCTCTTGCCCACGTCTAGCTCTTAGCCGCACCTTCCCTCACAAAGAAAGCACGTCTCAATACCGGACACTCTGCCATCTCACAAGAACTGGATGCAGTGAGAATTATAATTTCTTGCCTTTTTTTTTTGTGGCACATTCACCTGACCGTCAGTAATTACATGGTGTTTATTTTCTGGGAATTCCTTTGTAGTACGGCCAGGGACACAGCATCATCTTAATCTCAGGGGGTCCAGGACAAACTGAGACCACAATCCTCAGACCTACTTTCATGTCAAATAATTTGTTTTAGTTTTTTATCAATCTGGTATGAAAAATTTCTTCTTGCATTATGCTGTTCCCATCAATATCAGGATATTCTTAAAATATTACATCCAGGCGACTGACGCAGTGATCAGCATAAAAATACAATTGTGTAATGTTAATTTTTATAAATAGTAATAGTTTGTCCATAACGAACTTGAAATTAAAAACCTCAACATCACCCATTTTACAATACTTCTTTGAGTAATGTAAAATCTGTAGATAACTTGGTGTAACTTCAATTCTTATAAACAGGGACTCGTTCATACTTAATCAGTGTAGGCTCAAAAGATGTGGACAACAGTTTCTCCTTTTCTCATAACGTAACGGAAAATATTTTTATTCTAATGCGTGACTGTACCTGAACTCACGTTTATAGTGGAAATTCAAGTAACTTTAGGAGAATTGTTCCA
>NQII01003201.1:43534-71428 GCA_002778355.1 Clitarchus hookeri
CCCTCACTTTGCTGCACCTGAGTTTGACAGTACAAGTAAATGTTCATAACAGATGCACTAGTAAGCAAAGTTCCGCAAGAGGTGCTAATAAAAGTGGTTTTCCTGTTTATATTTACAGACTGACCTGTATTGAGACGTAGAGCATTTGCCGTTCATGTTGATTTCAAAGGGCATCTTCTGTGGAGGCATTATCTTTAGACCAACAAGATTTCAGGTTCAAATCCTGGCTGGGTATGTTTGTGTGTGTACTTTATAGATGCAAGTTTATACGGATTTAGTCTGTAACTGCTCCAGGTAAACCTGAAGGGGAAAAAGCAGACACATTATTAAGCAGAGTGAAAACTAAACAATAGTCACTGTTACAGAATTTATAATGATGCAGTTAATACTAATATAATTGAAATGCTTGCTTAATTTTCTTCTGTTCTGCGAGGAATTGTAATTTGCTTATCAGTATTTGGTGTTTTGGCCATGTTAGTATGTTTATACGTCATGAGTTGGCTTTTTTTTTTTTTTTCTAAAGTTGCAGCGATCTGAGATAAAGCCTGTTACGATATTCGTACGATTTTTTCCCTTTCGAGTATGTTCTAGAAATGCTATTGTTTCACTTCTATGCAGTTTGGCTGGCGTGGGAAAGTGGTTACGACGGGGTTCGCAGGATATCCGAACGGATTCTGTACCACTTCATGCCCTTATTTGGTTAGGTTTTTGGCACCCTGTTGTAAGGAGTGGGGGTAGAACGCGTGGCGACATGAACCTTGAGAAAAGGCACGTTGGCTTGAGGCGTGGCAAATTTCGCACACACCGGCAAGCACCCGTGGCCGTATTTCTTTTTTTTAACCTCAATTTTTGGCTGAACAACTTTTATCCACTAAATTATTTCCACGGTGTGCGAGGTCACTAGGGTGCAAGGAGGTACAATCACGTACCTCCTGTCTTTGTAATTTTCTTGCGATGTGAGTTCTTAGTGATGTCAATAATTAATTAAATTTGCAGCACTGTATAGCTGACGGTTTGTGAATAAAATTTGGAGGAAATTGTCTGACACTTGAATTATTTTATTTTCTTTTATTATGGCGCCTTTATTTAAGTTTCATGTTTCTGCCGAGTGAGTAATTCGAGCTGTGTTTCCCAGTCGCCAAATCTGACGTCTGCGACATTACAAAGTTATCGTGTTTACCTGCATATTAGTTGGGGATGATACCGACTGCTTTTAATTTGGTGCACCTGGGTGGTAAATAGCTTATTTGTACAGTGTTTAATTCAATCGTGAAAGACTTCCACTAATTTTATTTTCTGTGAAAGTTCCCATGAAACTGCATGCTCACTGGAGGTTTAGCAGTTTTATGGCGACAAACGTACTTTACAAATAGTTGCTTCTTCCTTCTACACAGAATTTGCTTTATATAACGCGAATTCATTCGCACAACTCAAAGATCTGAGTGTGATTAAATACAAATACTCTTAATTATGTGTGTTGTTTGAATGATTCATGTAATGGGGGTAGTTGATTGTTTGAATAATTGTGAACATACGCCATTGCAAACACTTTGTCAGTGTCTTAGGAAACCTACTACAATATACTTGTTGTTTGTGTGTCTGGCCATCAATCCTGGTTACATTGTGTCATCTGGTGTCACCTGACTACATTCCTGCTTGGAATTACATTTATGTTACATTTTCATTCTGTACTGTTGCTCTGATATTTGTTCTCCAACTTGATTCCTTCTTGGAAATATAATGTATGTTACATGTTTGTCGACAGCAGTTAACTCAGGTTCGTTCATTCCTATTTAATTTATTTAAGTAATTTTTTAAATTCAGTTACTTAATTTTATCTAGTAGGTTTTCTGATACTACAACAAAGTGTTTGTAATAATGTATGTCCATAGTTGTTCAAACAACTTAATAAAATGTGTTATTTAGTACTAGGATAAACTTTTTTATCTTGACTTACAACGGAAAATATGGTCAAATGAATTCACAAGTTTTATTGCTAATTGCTACTTGTTATTCTGCAGTATTCATGTCAGCTTTCCGACAGTGAGCAGGCCTGCCTGTCGTTGGACTGATGTTTTTATGTTGTACATTGCATGTGTGTAAATAAGATTATGTTTTGTGTTGGGTGTGTATCTTTGGTAATAGCTGTGCGCTATGTTGGGCTAGTTTTAATGAGAGCTTGTTGTGTATTTAGCATGCATCTTGTGTAGAAAGTAGATATGGAGTACGAAGTGAATATATGCTGAGTGCGAAGTATTTGAAATGTAAATTTCCCGCATCAACCAAGTCCCATAATTGCCACAATCTGGAAACGTGTTTCAATATCTGTAACTCTGTCGAAACAGTTGTACTTATTTTCGCAATCCAGGATTTCTTCATTCTAGGTATTGGGTCCGCAAGCCCTTTCAAGAGAGACTGATTTGGTCCAAACTTAAATTTTATTTAAGGAATTTAGAAAACTTCTTGCTTATATTATATAAATTAATGGCAGTGTAAGCCTCTGGGCGTGAGGGAAATGAAGATACTTTACTTCTCCCTCAACTGAAGAAACTGAATTGTTTCCACATTCAGTATATTAAAAAAAATTGACTGCTTCACATTTCTATCTCGAGGGCTCTGCCTGGATTGCACGTGAAATCTGTTGTATAGGTTTAGTAGAAAACACGTCGTTCAGAAATGGTTGGATATTTTGTAGTGGTCCCTGTACACGAAAAACATTTAAGAAATGTTTTGTGCCCAAAGACGAGTTTCAAGTTCTCATGTGAAGCAAGGGTTATTTTTCTGGGNGTTTACAGGATTAAGTTTAACTGCCAAATTTTTGATGCAGAAACTTTAGAGTTGTCTTTACACGTGCATCGTAGTTTTCTATTTATTGGCATGCCACAAAGATATAGGGCCACCGCTCAGTCACGTTCAGGTGAGGGGGCAGGTGTGCAAGCATATGCCTTAGAGCCAATGCGTTTCGAGGCCTCGAACATGCTAAATACCCGCGGGCAGGCGGAACCCTTAAATACACAAAGTAAAGGTCAGTGCATTAATATTTTGCCTTTAATTGATCAACTTATGTTGAAAAACTTTACTAGCAAGTTTTACTTCGAACATCTTGACTTCAAGTTCACAAGAGAGGTTTTTGCTTCCTTATATCACCCTGCAGAATCTTCAGTTGTCTGGAAGATACTCTTGTAACGATCACTTCGTACAGAAAGAAAAGCATTATTAATAGACACAGTATGGTTGTGTTTGTTTAATGTAGTCCCTCAGCATGTCCGAGGCCACCGAATGTAAAACTGACTTTGCAGCATGGTGATAAGTCCAGATCTGCGGCGTAACAATAAAGGGGGGGGGTGTATACATTGCCCTTTGCTAAATCTTTTAAAAGGTGCCAGAATGAGAGTGAATGGGCACTCAAACAGTTTTCTTCATCATGATTCATTAATATGTTTTTTATAATCTCTAATGAACTGTTGTAATGAATTTTTGGTTCTTGATTATAGACTTTTTTTGTCTCTCTTTTATGAAGCATTTAATTTAAGTTTTGACCGCACCAAACTTAAATTTATAAGGCATGGAAAAATGTCTTAAAGGGGGCAACTAAAGCTTGTCCCCCCCTCCCCAAAGGGGGTCACTAAAGGCCATATCCCACCCTAAGTTGGAGATGTTGTAGTTTTGCCACCGGTTCAGATGACACAATAAACTGAGTGGTGTTTGTATGTTGCGTGCCAACAGGACAAGGCTGCAGCATTTGCGGTGGACAAGAGGACAGCAGTTCCTGAATTCCCCTATCTTCCTGATAAAACAGTTACTATAAAAGGTAGGGTGGTTACCTGACTCACTTTGCAACACGCACTTAAAGGGACACATCATTAACCACATGCGTTACGAGTAGATTGGTAATGCTGTATTGTGTTTTATTTTCAAATGTAGTGTTTGGAGTGTTAACTTAAAATTAATAAAAAAAACGTATTCATCAGTATTAAAGTTGAGCGAGGTGGCGCAGTGGTAAACCTCTTGACTCACATTTGGAAGGCAACGGGTTCGATTCCCAGTCCGACGATACTGATTTCTGTTCTTCAGAGTTTTCTGAAATCACTCCAGGCGAATGCTGGGATGGTTTTTTAATACAGGCCAAGTCACCTGTTTTTTGCAAAAAGATTTGTGCGCAGGGTAAACATCAACATTGTACGTGCATACAAGCTGGTAACCTTTGGCTATTGGCCGGGTGTCTGTGTGAAGATACATTCTCCATTTGACTGGGCCCATCAGAATTAAGCTACTCTGGTGACTGGCTGGCAGACACCTCAGACACGTAATAGTTTAAATCGAAGAACCATGAAATTGTTTCTGATCTAACATGTTTTTCAGTGCAACTAGTCATGGAAACTTTTAGTGAAAAATAGGTGGCCCTAATTATCGTATAATGTTCCTACGGCTACTACTTATAGGCGACTTAACAGTATCGGTTCATTTGTTTTCTTGTTTCTTGACATTAAAATAATTTAGTTCGACTCATAAGTTTACGTTAAATATTAAAGTTGACGCGTTACACTTATTTGACATAGATATAAACACGACTTCGCCTCATCTTTACATATCATCACGTTACCCCAGGCGAGGTTTGAACCCCGAAATGACTTGCTACGAGAGCTTACCATTATGCCCCTAGATGCGGAGGCACCCACGGACACGTCAGCCAAGATTGTTTCACCCTTATGTCAGACGTCACACCAACCCCCTGACGTGTCTGAGAGGCTAGCCAAGCAGCCCAGTTAAGCGCCTAAGCTCACGCAGAAGAGGCAACCCAGCATCATTACAGAGACGCCTATTCCACCATGGACAGAGGGATTGTGCTAGTGAGCGCAGCTCCGCCCATGGGAGGAGGAGCTCTCCCCCGCCACCCNGTTCATCTCCAGCAGCTCGCTCCACCACCTCGTGTGCTGGAGCTCTCTGCTGACCCCAACTTCTTCGTGACCTACCAGAAGCCAGCAACCCTTGAAGAAGTCTTCAACCCCCATCAACACGCACTACCCTTCTGGGAGTGCCACCCGAAGTCCCTTCTGAACAACAGCATTAAGATATTTAGGGACTGCTAGTATCATAGCTACCTAGCCGCATCTGCTCTTGTTCAGTTTTGACCCAGGTCCTCATCACCTGGTTAACGTAGGTTACTTCCGTTCAGTTCGTGGTTAGTTAGGAGATAGTACGGGTCACCGTGTTAATTCCTCACCTGGGGGTGACCACGCACTCCTGGGTCGGCTTAGTCCGGGTTGCCGCCTGAGGTAGAGGCTCTTTGGGCGCCCTTGCCTTGTCGGCGCTGGTAGGCTCATCCTCCTGTATGGAGGGTGATCTGCTAGAGATCTCGGCGCGTCTAGCGTCGTCGTGACCTAGTGGGTGACAATGCCCACCTGAGTGGGCGTATTTCGGGTTACCATCTGGGGCAGGGGCTCTTTGGGCACCCCTGCCTCGTCGGCTCTGCCATGACAGTTCTGACTCGGTAGGGGTCATGCGGCCTCGTCTCACTGCCGTCTTGCGGACAAAGTCTGTTGGGGTTGAGGGCAAGGTCCGGACGGACATTCCCCCTCGAGGTGCCTGTTGTTCTACCCTGGTCAGGGTGGGTTGGATGCTCCTCCGGTCAGCGTCCACTCGGAGTACTGGTTCTTGGAAGGCAGGTGGTTTGATCTTGGTGGGTGTCAGCGGCCAGGAATCGTCCTCCCTTCCTTTCTCTTCGTCGGCCTCTGGTTTTGATGCTTCGGCCTCGCGGTCTTGAGTTCTAGCGGGGCAAGGATGCATCTGCCCTCGGATTACCTTGCGGATCTGTCCCCTGTCTTCTGCCCAGTACACGTTTTCTTAGCGTCGCACTATGGTATTAGGCCATTCCCACTTATCAGCGAGGCCTGCGCTGAATTGACCTCGGTGGGTGGCTGCGGAGAAGTTCAGCCTCGCCCATCTTGAAGCTTCTCACTCGTGTGCGGGGTTGCGGGTACTTCGTGTTGATATACAGGGTCTGGGTGTCTTGTGCCTTCTTGGTTTGAGCTAAGGCAGCCAGTCGGACGTCCTCTGGTTGTGGCATCTCCATGGGAGCTTGTTCCCACTGCCAGTCACCTGGGCGACAGAGGGTTCGTCCCAGAGTGAGCTGGCTGGGACTGGTGTTCACTGCTTCGTTTGTCCTCCTCCTGAGGGTGAAGAGGATAGTCGGTGGATGTTTGTCCCAATGGCGGTGGTTCTCCCCCACACTGAGATTGAGGCTTTTCTTCTTTGAAACTGCTGTCTTCCAGGAGGTGATGAAAATTCTGGGGATGAAAAAGACTAGGACTACAGTCTTACGCCCTCAGTCTGATGGAATGGTCGAGAGACTTAACCGCATTCTGCACCTGTCGACCTTTGTGGCAGATAACCAAAAGGACTGGGATTCAAAGATGCCATTGTTTCTTCTTGCTTATCATTCAGCAGTTCACGAGTCCACAAGGGTCACACCATCAAGGATGCTGTTTGTAAGAGAGCTATGCCTCCCCCCCCCCCCGTGTCTTGCTGTTTGGCCGACCGACAGAAGAGGAAGCTGCAGCCCCTGACTATGCCAACAAATTACGTAACAGATGTGTTGGCGTTCATGATTTTGCTCGACAGCACCTCAGAATAAATAGTGACAGGATGAAGACGTGGTATGATAGGAGAATGTCGGGCGAGATATTTCAAGGACAACTGGTGTGGCTGTACAGTCCACAGAGGAGAATAGGGTACTGCTCGAAGCTACAGAAATGTTGGGAAGGTCCGTACAGGATTCTGTAGAAGATCAATTATGTGGTCTTTCAGATTTGTCGTCAAGGCTCTCGGGCGAAGCCGAAGGTTGTCCACATTGACCGACTGGCACTACGATGGTCCTGATGTTGCACTTGAGGAGGGGCAGTGTTACGCGCTCGCTGCTCCGCATCCCGCACGAGCGAGTGCAACTGAAGAACAGCAGTTATGTGTTAGTGGAGGCAGCAAGTCAAAGAATTGTTTTGAATGAACAAGCAAGCGATATGCCGGTGGCCACGTATCTGTTACAGAAAGTGAGCCTAAACGATAATTCTTTTTGCGGCCCAGTGTTTCCTTCGCATGGGAAGGCGCCGAGAGCTGGAGGTCAAATTTGTAATGTTATATGATAGCGAGCGGCCTATCATAAAGGGTGCCGCCGCACACGCCGATAAACTTATCGCAGCTCGCGCGTTGCTGACCCTGAGAAGTTCATATTTATTAATTTATCATGCAAGAATGTCATTGGCATCATCATTACCTTTCCCAGAACAACTTGGATTGCCAAGAACGTTCTAGATGGCTCCTACCTCAACTATAAATACCATGTGCGGGCCTCTGCAGAGTGAGTGATTAAGAGCCGAGTGTTTGGCGTCTCGTGCGACCTTAAGCGACAGTTGGGCAATTCCGGAGAGGCGATGGACGACTGCGAGAGTACATCGGCGAGTTTGTGTGCAGTGAAGAGTGGGACTGATCTGCGGGACTTGGACTGGATGTGTGAGTGGAAAGACATTCGGGACGATGGAAATATACAGTTTTTAACTAAGCGCGTGGAAATAATTGGAGCAGTTTAAGGGACATTAGCAAGAGTAAAGACTGTGATAAACACTTAATTGAAATGGAGATAGTAATTAAATATTGTGCTCAATAAGAAGAATAATAGTTAACAAGATGCACAGACTGATAAATAACAGATGTTTAATGGTTTGTAGCATAAAAAAATATATATAATTATTGAATTTAGTTCTTTAATTTTATTAAGATCTCCGTCCATGTAACAATATTAACATGAGGTTCATTATGTTAAATCTGCATTAACTTCACGTCAGAATTGGTTATAAAATCATAGTTGTGTTTGTGGTGGAGTTACAAATGGCACGTCTCTGACAGGTCATAAAGCAGTGTTGCCAAATATAGTATATATATATATATATATATATATATATATATATATATATATATATATATATATATATGGATCTGGAAAAGGCTTGTGTGTGTTTGTATGTTCTGGCTGACACTGCATTACATTGCTAGCACACTTCACCAAACAGCACAATTTCTTGTGGGCTGTAGAATTGTTTTTTTTTTATTGCCAACTGGTTACATATGTAAACAGTTCATTGGTACAAATATCTACATTATATTGCAGCACAAATACTTCTGTAAAATGGCAGACTATAAAAGTTAATTCTTATGAGTGATTAGATTTTAGTTCTTAAATTTCATAAAGTTCTATCAGAAATTTTTAAAATCATATTAATGTGCACTAATAGTGTTAGAATATATTTTTGAAGAATTTCAGCAAAAATGAATTGAGTGTGTGAACTAATGCGTATGTGTTACAGACGAGCCTCCGAAGCCACCGCGGTATCAGATCAAAACCCCCATGATGAGAAAAGCAACATCGGTGGAAGACCTAATCAAGGTGACAGACTCGCATGACATTGTAAATAGTGACGAGACATTGAATTATTAAAATATTTAGGAATCATGTAAACAAAAGGTGTTGAAGATGTTTTTATTTTCTAGTGACACATGACTCATTATTCCACAGTGACTGTGACAAACATTTAGTCGTATCTGGCAATCAAGCATGCAGCATGAAATTATTTTAGTCGCCAACTTGAGTGACAGATTAATGTCTTGGATAATGAATTGTTCCATAGCAAAAATCAGTGTCGTTTTTTATCGGTGCACTCTCATGTACGGGATCCCCTACTTTAGTTTCTTTGTGTTGTGTTGTCAGAAATGCCAATTCAGAAAGTCTCATTAAGATACACAGTCTTGTGTACCTTGCCTAAAAAGAAATTATTATTTAATGTCGGTCAGTCACAAATCAGTCTGTGGAATTTGCCTGCATTTTACACACAAAATCTTCTGGTCAACCCACATCTGAAATTTTTGTAGGAAATAATGCACAGTAACAAAATTCAGGCTAAATAGTTTAACCCATTCATTTACGAAATGCTTAATTGTCAAATGTGTTTGAGTCATAAGATTTTCTTTGTATCTGTGGATATAAGATCACGTGCTTAACAAACTTTTCCTGACCAGAGTTGGCCAGTAGTCTTGCACCTTGCCGAGTTCCCAAGTTCAGCGTGGACATATTCATGTAGTTTCCTTCAAATGCCCTGGGGCCCATCAACCTCTGGTACCTACAGTGAAACCAACAAATAAACNTCTGGTCAACCCACATCTGAAATTTTTGTAGGAAATAATGCACAGTAACAAAATTCAGGCTAAATAGTTTAACCCGTTCATTTACGAAATGCTTAATTGTCAAATGTGTTTGAGTCATAAGATTTTCTTTGTATCTGTGGATACAAGATCACGTGCTTAACAAACTTTTCCTGACCAGAGTTGGCCAGTACTCTTGCACCTTGCCGAGTTCCCAAGTTCAGCGTGGGCATATTCATGTAGTTTCCTTCAAATGCCCTGGGGCCCATCAACCTCTGGTACCTACAATGAAACCAACAAATAAACCAAAAAAAAAATACAATGAGTCTCAATCTTTTTTCTTGTTCTAGGAGGACATTAAGTCACAAGGGGGAAACTGTGTTTCTTTTAACTTTCGTAATGGGTGCTTACCCAGAACATCTTCATGCTCACACCCATAAAGATCATATTAAATATATAATGAATGTGTTTAAATCATTAAGCAGATTATCTTTATTTCTCCGCCATATAATATAGCACTGTGTCTAAAGCACCGCAGCAGAGTATTCGCACACACAGTGATGAACAACTAAGCAGTGTATATTATGTTTGTCAACAGGATAAGACTGCACCCGTGGCAGACAAGAGAGGTGTACCAGACTTCCATTATCTGCCAGATAAAACAGTTCCCATACAAGGTAAAGTACTACGGTTACTGCGAGCTTATTACAAGCAAGCAACAGATGCAAGTTCACAACATTCGTTACAGCCATTAGGAGTGGATTAGTATTGCTGAATTGTGTTTCATCTCTGTCATTATATTTGTACTACAAAGTTCAAAGTTTTTAATTGTTTCGCTCTACAAAAACATTGTCATCTTGCATGTGTTTTTTTCTTGTGAAAATTACATTTTACTTTTTAAATGCAGCATTTTAAAACGTTCAGAAATGATTAATTTTAGGTGTTGGAAATAAGAAAATTTATGATGTGTGATTTACTTGATGTCGAAACAGAACTTCTCCATTATTGCAAGTAATCAGCAGTAGGCATTGTGTTTGCCCATATAAATAAGAACCATTCACAAATGTAGCAGTAACATGGTTCTCATTTCAGTTATCCTCAGGGAAGATCAAGTGAACTAAATTGATGTAGTGGTCAGACTTCTCGCCTCCCACCTGGGTGAACCAGGTTTTCTATTCCTGACAGGGTCACTCCCGGATTTTCGCATGTGTGAATTCCGCCGGACGATGCCGCTGGTCGGCGGGTTTTCTCAGAGATCTCCCGCTTCTCCTGCCCTTCATTCCGGTGCTGCTCCATACTCACCTCGCTTCACCCTCATTGGCTCTCAAGACCTCGATGTTAAGAGCCGCCCAAATCTCTCCACTCAGAGAATATGATTGGTATTGAGTCTCACACTGTAGAGTATTGGTCAAAAATAACCTTACTGTGCATTATTTATTTATACTGTTGTATACACTGGTTCTGACAGGTTAAATTTAATTATTTTGATTAACTTGGCATTACTAGCTGCTCGCAATCTGTAGAATGGAGTGGAGTGGAGAGATTTAGTTGGCTCTTTACATCGAGGTCTTGAGAGCTGATGAGGGTGAAGTAAGGTGAGTATGGAGCAGCGCCAGAATGCAAGGGTGGGGGAAACAGGAGATCCCCGAGAAAACCCGCCAACAAGCGGCATCGTCTGACATGATTCCCACATGCGAAAAACTGGGAGCGACCCCACCGGGAATCACACCTGGTTGACCTAGGTGGGAGGCGAGTGGTCTAACCACTACACCACCACAGCCTCTCGTAATCAGTAAAACTCCTCCATGTAGTTCATACCTGACCAACAGATAGCAGTTAAATTCAGAGTGGAGAAACAACCCAGTGAAAATGAAATAATTTTTAACATCAACTGGAGTGTTAAAATTTGACTACCATCAGTCATTGCATTAAAAACAAGGAAGGAAAAAGTNCATTTTTAACATCAACTGTAGTGTTAAAATTTGACTACTGTCAGTCATTGCATTAAAAACAAGGAAGGAAAAAGTCAACCATAGATTAATATATCACCAAAGTGTTGAATTACTCAAAAAAAATGTAAATACAAAATTAAAATTAACTAATTTAAGATAACGTTTACACAATGAATAAAAATAACTGTAAAACGTTNACATCAACTGTAGTGTTAAAATTTGACTACCATCAGTCATTGCATTAAAAACAAGGAAGGAAAAAGTCAACCATAGATTAATATATCACCAAAGTGTTGAATTACTCAAAATAAATGTAAATACAAAATTAAAATTAACTAATTTAAGATAACGTTTACACAATGAATAAAAATAACTGTAAAACATTNAAATGTAAATACAAAATTAAAATTAACTAATTTAAGATAACGTTTACACAATGAATAAAAATAACTGTAAAACATTTGATAACTGTACAAAAAAAACAGAGCTCAATTTTTGACCAATATGAGATTTTTGAGAGTGTGAACTGACTCGTGTGTTACAGATGAACCTGCGAAGCCACCGCGGTATCACGTACCAACACCGATGATGAGAACAGCGCCCTCTGTCGGAGACCTGGACAAGGTGACTGATTCATTTAGCACAGATTATGATGGGAAAAAAAATTATAAAAGTATCTATGAATGATATATAGTGTAGAGTTTGGTCTCGTGTTTCCATTTGTTGCTTATATATGTGGCCTATTAAATTTTATCTAACGTGTGTGGTCATAGCAAACGCTACACATTTCATTGAATTTCTCCAAACACTATTTCCTTCCCATACTTCTTCTAGGGCAGTAGTATGCGGTGGAACCCTGTTATAACATTTTCCTGTTTAATAAGCTACCTTCTCTTGGTCAACATATATGTTTTTCAATACAAAACTACCCTCTTAAAAAAATGTTCCCTTATATAAGGTCTACATTTCTTGGAGCCCTTGAGAAATGTTGTAACAGGGTTCTACTGTAAAACCTTCTTCTTTGCGAAGGGCTGCATCCCTTATTGTGTGGACTTGTCCACGGGCCGCAAGTGTAAAAATTACAATCACCTCAAATGCATACATATAAAATTATACACATATCCAATGTTTTATTAATACAACACAGTATTTCACCACATGAAATTTATTAATAATATAAAATTCCATACACATAGAAATTAATTAATCTTTTTCTTTTGATACATGGAATAGTGTTTATATTTGATAGATGCGCCTGCGGGCTGCATGACACGAAACAGCAGGCTCCATGTCGCGGAATGGAATTCTCTTTCACTCCCTTGCACTACGTAAATTGTAAATGCAATAAAATTATATAAATACTACATTTGTAACGTATGCGCCAAAAATTCTAAATTTTTGTACTCAAAATGTTAAATTTGTATTTTTGAATGCTACAAATTCCCATCTCTTATAAGGTGTATGATTTGTTCCTACCATTGTTACGTCAGTAATTTGTTGGTCGTCAAGTGTAAAACTGTCAAAAACTGGTGTGCTTTCACCAATAACGTAGCAATATAGACTACTTGTTTCATTGTATGCCAACAGGGGAAGCTCGCAGCCATGACGGTGGACTCGAAGACAGGTATACCTGAATTCCCCTATCTGCCAGGTGCAACAGTCGCTGTATCAGGTAGAGTGCTTACCGCATTATTTCTTTACACACACACATCAGATACAGGCTCAATATAAAATTATTAATTAATTAATGTAATTGCAGCTAAGTATGATGCTTTTATTATACTGTGAAATAATTTTGCCCTAGGATTTTTTTTGGTTAACACATGTGTGTCAGCACTGCTAATATCACTGCAACCACCCCTCCCCCCCTTTTTTTTTTTGTGTACAACCCTCTCTTGAAAAATTTTTGGCAACACCATGGGTTAAAACGTTTGACACACATATGTCAGGGATATAGACTAAGTGCCAGAGGACTTCTAAGAAACCTGTGACAGTTAAGCCACACACTGAACAACATTAAGATGGACCGAAACATTATTAATTGCTGAGAAATTAAAATTTATGTACGTAGATCTGCTTAATTTCATAACATAATTTAAAAAAATTAATTTTTTTTTTCCCCTATTTATTTAATTATTGTTCAGTGCATACAAACATAACTGAACATTTTTTATTATAATGCACAGTACCTGCTCCTATTTTTTATTTGCAAAATATATGTGTAAATAATGCAGAGTTCAAGCCTCAGTGACTAGTGTGTAATGCTTATTTATTAGCAAAATCCTTCTCAGGGATTTCTATTAAGAAAAAAATATATATTTTGCCTCCTCGCCATGATTTGACACTGTTGAACACTGTCCCTCTAGCGTAGCTTATCAAAACTCTGACTTTAAAAAATTAACATGTAATATTGTCGCCACACCTGTTTGGTAGCAGTGCATGTCTCTCTACCACCTTCGGGGCCAAGAAGTTCAGTATGCTCCGTTGACAGAGACAACTAGGGTATTGAGCATGACCTGACTGGAATCTCGGTGATTCTCCTCTGGGGTCGGTGAGGAGCCGGCTTGATGATAGGCCCGGCGGAGGCCCTGACAGGAGCAAATTTATTGGCTGCAGGAATGGATACAGTTTGCCAGGTGGATGCAGATGGAAAGGAGATGCGACTAGTGACAGTTGGGGCACTGGTTGGACAGCGAGCAGGGAGGTTAGTTGTACGGGGAGTAGGAGGCAGCAGAGAGACGGCTCGAGTAATGCTGTAACAGCCGGGGATACATCCAGGAATGATGCAGGAGCGGTTGGCTGGTGTCGAAGTCCCTAAGGAGGTCTGGGCGTATTCTCTCTGGCAGGCTGCGTCACCTTGGTGCTCAGCGTTCACCCTCCGGGTGCCTCGCCTGAGCAAACTGCAATCTTCTCCCCTTCTTCCTTCCTCCCAGCATGCAGCAGGGTGTGCACACAGTTCCGGTCACAGTTGTGTGAAAGCAAAACATGGCGTATGGGTGTCGAGGTGGATGGGGCGGGCTTCCCAGCGAGCCGGAGTCTCTCTTCCGGTGCCAATGCCCAGGATGTGGCTCGTACTCCAGGGGAGAGAAATTACTCCACGTTCACTCTGTCAAGAGTCCCAAGAGAAGTGGTATCACCAGGCGGTAACCGAGCCTCTGGGAAGTGGATAGTGGCGAGCCCTGTCCCAAGCCTTAGTGGTAACGAGAAGCAGCACTACCAACCAACTGGTATCCACATGTCCAACTGATTTTAGTTCCTTATGTGTGCTAAATACCAAAGGGCTGTCAAGGTATGCCATGCCTAGGTTTGGAGAGGAATGGCGGAGATAGATGACTGGTGTAAAAGGGAACGCTGGAATTAGAAGCCCGGGAAAATATGAAGTATATGGTTTATTCTGAAAGACTCCAAATATCCAGCTTGTGAGTGGGGTGGCTGAAGGGCAGGCTGACACCTTGGTTGCCAAGCGAACTACATGACGGCGTGATGGCAGAGCGAGGGTGACCACTTGTATAAAGCAAACTAGAAGTCTTAGTATGGGTGTACCAGCATTCAGTGTGACTCTCCTAGAACTAAGCCTTGTGGCGTCAAGCCGCGTGAGTATCTAATAAGGAGTGAACTACTTGGAGACATAAAGCGACGACAGCAAGGTGAGTGTACTGCTTTGAGTGAACTGCAAGAACTGTGGAACTGCAGTAACTGCCCTGAGAGAAATGTGTCGGGCATATTTATATCCTGCCAAGCAAGGGGTGAGTGAGGGAGGGAGCAGAGGGCCGAGAGTCGACCAACCACCGTGCCTGTGTGGCAGCAATGCACGTGCGTGCCTACGGACAGCAGTCAACTAGCGCACGGTGCTGTGAGGGCGGCTAACATTTCAGACAGCGGAAGTCTGCATGTCGGCAGGTTGTTCCCTTGTAAAGGTTGGAGAAGTGTTGCGTCTTCTGGAGATGATGTAGCTCAGTGGAGAGGGAGCACTCGGAGAATATCATTGGTATTGAGTCTCACGCTGTAGAGTATTGGTCAAAAATAACCTTACTGTGCATTATTTAGTTATACTGTTGTATACACTGGTTCTGACAGGTTAAATTTAATTATTTTGATTAACTTGGCAATACTAGCTGCTCGCAATCTGTAGAATGGAGTGGAGTGGAGATATTTAGTTGGCTCTTTACATCGAGGTCTTGAGAGCTGATGAAGGTGAAGTAAGGTGAGTATGGAGCAGCGCCAGAATGTAAGGGTGGGGGAAACAGGAGATCCCCAAGAAAACCAGCCAACAAGCGGCATCATCTGACATGATTCCCACTTGCGAAGAACTGGGAGCGACCCCACTGGGAATCACACCTGCTTGACCTAGGAGGGGGGCGAGTGGTCTGACCACTACACCACCACAGCCTCTCGTAATCAGTAAAACTCTTCCATGTAGTTCATACCTGACCAACAGATAGCAGTTAAATTCAGAGTGGAGAAACAACCCAGTGAAAATGAAATAATTTTTAACATCAACTGGAGTGTTAAAATTTGACTACCATCAGTCATTGCATTAAAAACAAGGAAGGAAAAAGTCAACCATACATAAATAGATCACCAAAAGAGTTGAATTACTATAAAAAATGTAACAACAAAAAAAAATTCTATAATTTAAGATAACGTTTGCACACTAAATAAAATTAACTGTAAAACGTTTGGTAACTGTACAAAAAAAATAGAGCTCAATTGTGACCAATATGAGATTTTGAGAGTGTGAACTGACTCGTGTGTTACAGATGAACCTGCGAAGCCACCGCGGTATTACATACCAACACCTATGATGAGAACAGCACCCNTGACTCGTGTGTTACAGATGAACCTGCGAAGCCACCGCGGTATTACATACCAACACCTATGATGAGAACAGCACCCTCTGTCGGAGACCTGGACAAGGTGACATATTCACTTACACACAGATTGTGATGGGGAAAAATATTATCAAAGTATCTATGAAATATATATAATGTAGAGTTTGCTCTCGTGTTTCCATTTGTTGCATATATATGTGGCGTATTAAATTTTATTCAACATGTGTGCTCATAGCAAACGCTACACAGTTCTTAAGTCTGACTAACATATTTTCCACGCGGATGAGTGACGTACCGCTCTGCGAGTACTTGTGCATTCTGTCTACTTTTTATAATGTAATCAGTAGCGTAGCTGTCTATTCCCGCCGTATCCCGTACTGGCATAGCTTTACTAAAGTTTTCATTGCCTGATCTCTTCATGTCACAAATACTTTATTGTTTCATGGATTTCATACAAAATGAGGGAAATTAATATACATAATGTATATAGATAGAAATTTTTGTATCCACAAAATAAATTCTATAAAATGCTAATATTTGTCAAAAACTGGTGTGCTTTCACCAATAACGTAGCAATATAGACTACTTGTTTCATTGTATACCGACAGGAGAAGCTCCAAGCCATGACGGTGGACTCGAAGACAGGTGTACCTGAATTCCCCTATCTGCCAGGTGCAACAGTCGCTGTATCAGGTAGAGTGCTCACTGCATTATTTCTGTACACACACACACATCAGATACAGGCTCAACATAAAATTATGTATCCTGCTCCCCCCCCCTTCCACCCTCTTGTTGGTATGCCTCGTGAGTTACACCAGGCGTCTTGTGTCTTATGATACTACACCACTGTATTTGACCAACAAAACCCACCCTGTTGTTCATCACAACTCCACCAGCACTTTCGAACGTGCAGTCTGCTAAGATCACTGTCATTTCTGCTCTGAAAAAGGAGAAAAATTCTTGTTGTCACCTTTTATTTTGCAAACAGCGAACATATCTTGCAGCCACAGTACATAAAATTGCAACAATATTAACTCAAGTTTCCTTTTCAATTTTTAACAACATTGGGTATGTTTTCATATGTTTTCGTGTAATAGCANAACAATATTAACTCAAGTTTCCTTTTCAATTTTTAACAACATTGGGTATGTTTTCATATGTTTTCGTGTAATAGCTGCCATCAGAAATAAATTTTCTCATTTCTGCATAAAAACTTGCACATAAAAAGTGTGATTTTATGTACACGCAAATTTTGAGTTGTGTTAAACAGTTCAATGTTTTCAGTTTCACCAAAGTACAAGTAGTGCTTAAGCACAGAGTTACGTAAGTTTTGACCAGCGCGTACATGTCTTAAAACTGCAACTGCGCCCATCGCGGTGCCCTCGCAGCCGTTATGAGCCCAGCCCGCCTGTGTTGCAGACGAACCTCTGAGAGTGCCGAGGTACGACGTCCGCTTGCCTATGATGATGACAGCGCCCAGCGTGGATGATCTGGAGTCCAAAGATCCTACGAAACGTGTGAGTGCACATTTTGTCTTCAGCAACTACACCCCGTTACTGCAGTTCCTCCCAGGCCCCGAGTGAGTTGCTATTACTGGTTTGTCATTAACTAAAAACTTTTGGAATCAGCCTTCGAAAAAATTTGGTTAGGTAAGTTGTGAACCCTTACCAGAGTATCCCACCCTAATATCAGCAGTAAAGCACTGGAAATATTATTTTTTTGTTTTAGTGTCTTTCTAAAATTCAGTACTGACACACCTGACTTCCGGGACGGGAATCGTGATGGTGAAGGTGACAGGAAATTTTGTTGAGGGCTTGGAAGTCTGACTGGTGACCACGTGGGTTTTTGGTGAGAAAGGTTATAAGGGTGTATAATGAGGTGTGGATGGGGTTCTGTTGGAATTGGTCGGGCGCCAGCTGCTCCTCACGGCAGAGATGAGACTCTTGACGTTTGCAGGTTGTAAATCCGACCTGGCCTAACGCCACAACGTCCCANGCTCCTCACGGCAGAGATGAGACTCTTGACGTTTGCAGGTTGTAAATCCGACCTGGCCTAACGCCACAACGTCCCAAGATCGGCGAATTAACTTGTAACTAACTGCATGGTCGCCTGTATGCCCAACGGAAGAAGTAAAGTAGTAGTATGATTTTTAAGAGATATTTGAGGGCGAACACACAGAAAGTTGGCANAACAATATTAACTCAAGTTTCCTTTTCAATTTTTAACAACATTGGGTATGTTTTCATATGTTTTCGTGTAATAGCAGCCATCAGAAATAAATTTTCTCATTTCTGCATAAAAACTTGCACATAAAAATTGTGATTTTATGTACATGCAAATGTTGAGTTGTGTTAAACAGTTCAATGTTTTCAGTTTCACCAAAGTGCAAGTAGTGCTTAAGCACAGAGTTGCGTAAGTTTTGACCAGCGCGTACATGTCTTAAAACTGCAACTGTGCCCATCGCGGTGCCCTCGCAGCCGTTATGAGCCCAGCCCGCCTGTGTTGCAGACGAACCTCTGAGAGTGCCGAGGTACGACGTCCGCTTGCCTATGATGATGACAGCGCCCAGCGTGGATGATCTGGAGTCCAAAGATCCTACGAAACGTGTGAGTGCACATTTTGTCTTCAGCAACTACACCCCGTTACTGCAGTTCCTCCCAGGCCCCGAGTGAGTTGCTATTACTGGTTTGTCATTAACTAAAAACTTTTGGAATCAGCCTTCGAAAAAATTTGGTTAGGTAAGTTGTGAACCCTTACCAGAGTATCCCACCCTAATATCAGCAGTAAAGCACTGGAAATATAATTTTTTTATTTTAGTGTCTTTCTAAAATTCAGTACTGACACACCTGACTTCCGGGACGGGAATCGTGATGGTGAAGGTGACAGGAAATTTTGTTGAGGGCTTGGAAGTCTGACTGGTGACCACGTGGGTTTTTGGTGAGAAAGGTTATAAGGGTGTATAATGAGGTGTGGATGGGGTTCTGTTGGAATTGGTCGGGCACCAGCTGCTCCTCACGGCAGAGATGAGACTCTTGACGTTTGCAGGTTGTAAATCCGACCTGGCCTAACGCCACAACGTCCCGAGATCGGCAAATTAACTTGTAACTCACTGCATGGTCGCCTATATGCCCAACGGAAGAAGTAAAGTAGTAGTATGATTTTTAAGAGATATTTGAGGGCGAACACACAGAAAGTTGGCATTATACCCGGCACAGTTGGGATTGACACATTGACACTGTACCATCTTTGGGAGTTTAATCAGAAATGAACACACTTGATTCGGTAATTCAAAGTTGAGTGTGCATGACTCGTGTGACGTCTTACATGAAAATTTNTGACACTGTACCATCTTTGGGAGTTTAATCAGAAATGAACACACTTGATTCGGTAATTCAAAGTTGAGTGTGCATGCCTCGTGTGACGTCTTACATGGAAATTGTNAAAGTTGGCATTATACCCGGCACAGTTGGGATTGACACATTGACACTGTACCATCTTTGGGAGTTTAATCAGAAATGAACACACTTGATTCGGTAATTCAAAGTTGAGTGTGCATGACTCGTGTGACGTCTTACATGAAAATTTTACCTACGCTTGAACACTACATATGATCACATTACACTATCAAAAATAAACATGGTGGCACGTATCCCGCAATTACACAAAAGGCTTACACGAGCAACATAATTAAGTGACACGTCTGCTGGTCTGGCATGATGAATGGGAGGGGTGCGGCGCTGAGGCTAACAGAAACAGTTTTTGGTAAATTAACTATTGAACACTAACATTCAGCGAAAAGCGCGGTTGAATGCCTCAGGACGGAGTGCGCCATCCACCTCCCTCGCCCGGCCGATCCAGACAGCCCATCAACATGACTGTCCCGTGGGTTCCAACCCCGCCTTGCTGGAAAGGCTCCTGATTGGCTGTTGCGATCATGTCATACACATAAACACTAATAAACACACTTTAATTATTTCACAGAACCCTAAGAGATTGTAAGTCAATTACCTTTAGTTGTTTATTAATGCCCCCAGGGGCAGCGGTGGCGCAGTGTCCAGGGCGCTTGCCTCCCACCACGGCGATCCGGGTTCGATCCCCGGCGGGTTCACTCTTGGATTTTCGCATGTGGGAATTGTGCTGGACGATGCCGCTTGCTGGCGGGTTTTCTCGGGGTACTCCCGTTTCCCCGCCCTTGCATTCCAGCGCCGCTCCATTCTAGGGTTTCGTTTCTGTCATGCTCATCGCGCAATGATGCACAATGAAAAGTCACGCAGCAGACTCAGGAGGTACTCTGGTACCTCGTCAGTACGGTGTAAATAATTTGTAGCCTGCAAAATTGGTTTCATTTTTTTTTTTTTAGATAGGCCTACTAGCATAAGATCAGTCATGATAGAAATATATGTGATGTGTTTATAATAATTCAAGAGTCATGTAATCAAGTCAAGCTACGTTCAATTTTACTTGAGTGAGCTTAAAGAATACGTACTTACTACGGACAGCATTCAGAAGTGCTGAAACCAACAAACTAGCTCGACACTAGGGGAGGAAACTAACAATATCCAAGTCAACTGTAAACAAGACCATGGTGGTTTAAGTCCATCCCCTGGAATGGCCCATAATTTACGAGTTCCAAGTCAGTGCGCAAGTTTGTTTGGAGCCTATTATCGTAATTGCATCTCTTCGTGTGCACAAACGTGCAACGATAAACTTTAAATCCACAGTTTGAAAATGCCTTAAGTCATTGATAAGAAAAACCTACTTTCATAACCTGTCTATTGATGGGTGTCCATCTATAGTTACTTAGAGGGCGTACGCCTCATCCAAGAGTGATGACTTAACATCTCTGGTAAATACTTATCAATGTTGCCTTGTTTATAGTAAGAATTAATTTTAGTGTAGGTGTAAAGGTTAGAAAGTTATATAAGTTACAAAGTTGTTCACTGCCATAGTAGTCGGGAAAGTATCGCCAGTAGGATGCTGCAACAACATTCTTGCAGCCATGTTGCCATGTTTCTGCCACATTCCCTATATGTTGCACCTAGATTCCACAAGAAGTAGAAGGAGCCTAGAGTTTCAAGAGAACATGTGGTTGGTTTCTACGTTTTGATTTCCTCATACAAGAAATACGATGTCATTACAAGGAAAAACATTGCAATTTACTAACAAAACTTTTGCACTTTAACTTAATTTTTTCTATCATAAAATATTTCTTTAAAATGCTAATATGTTTTTATTAATGGGTGTCAGAAATGTCTGCAGTAAAGGTTTCTTTGTCTGTTTCAGTTTCGTCCTCAATGTACATGTCACCCCGTGCGTGTGGTCTTGGAAATCTACCCTTCCACACAACCAGAAGTAGGGGATGGCCCTTGCATGCAGGCTAAAGTACGAGAGATCACTTGCCTGAAACCAAAAGTACAAGATGTCCCTTGCACGCAGCCCACGTTACCAGATGTCTGTTGTATGTACTGCCGAGCACACAACATCCCTTGCATGCAGCCCAAAGTACAAGATATTCCTTGCACACAGCCCAAAGTAGATGTCCCTTGCACGCAGCCCAAGTTACCAGATGTCCGTTGCACGTTCTGCCGAAGACACAACATCCCTTGCATGCAGCCCAAAGTACAAGATATTCCTTGCACACAGCCCAAAGTAGATGTCCCTTGCACGCAGCCCAAGTTACCAGATGTCCGTTGCACGTTCTGCCGAAGACACAACATCCCTTGCATGCAGCCCAAAGTACAAGATATTCCTTGCACACAGCCCAAAGTAGATGTCCCTTGCACGCAGCCCAAGTTACCAGATGTCCGTTGCACGTTCTGCCGAAGACACAACATCCCTTGCATGCAGCCCAAAGTAGATGTCTCTTGCACACAGCCCAAAGTACGAGATATCCCTTGCACGTGTCCAAAGGTACAAGATATTCCTTGCACGCAGCCCAAAATATGGAACATCCCTTGTACGCAGTCCAAAAATCAAGACATCTCCTGCACGCAGCCTAAGTTACCAGATGTCCGTTGCACGTTCTGCCGAAGACACAACATCCCTTGCTCTCAGCCCAAAATAGATGTCTCTTGCACCCAGCTCAAAGTACGAGATATCTCTTGCACGTGTCCAGAGGTACAAGATATTCCTTGCTCTCAGCCCAAAGTAGGTGTCTCTTGCACCCAGCTCAAAGTACGAGATATCCCTTGCACGTGTCCAAAGGTACAAGATATTCCTTGCTCTCAGCCCAAAGCACCAAAGCCAACTTCCTGGAGACAAGGTTTGGATCTTTAGTGATCTATACATAATTGTTAATTAACTACATAATATGTTTAGTGTTTACTAATTTTTGGGATATTGATCCATAATTTGCATCACTGTTCATAAAACAAAAGGTAACTTAAAATTTTTGTGTGATCTATGTAATCTCTATTTATACTGGTCAGATATCCAAGTAAAATAAATGTGAGGAGAAATATTTTTCTTCAGAAGCATTGCATTTTCACTTTTCCTTGAAAATCTAATCAGAGAAAAAAATTTTGTAAAAAATAACATTTTTACAAAGAAGCTTCTTTTTCATTTCATCCATTATGCAGATGCATCCATGCAAAAAGGGCCTCAGTGACTGTGTGATTTGCATGCTGGCCCTCCTTATGGTGATCCAGGACTGATCCTCTGCAGGTCCATTTCCAGATTTTTTGCTCGTGAAAAATGTGTTACGGTGGATTTACACTGCGTGCACTGAGAAGCAACACATAGCATGCTACAAGCAACGCTGTTGCCTCACGGCATCCTACGAGCAATGCTGTTGCCTCATGGCATCCTACAAGTAACACTGTTGCCTCATGGCATGCTACAAGCAATGCTGTTGCCTCACGGCATCCTACGAGCAATGCTGTTGTCTCATGGCATCCTACGAGTAACACTGTTGCCTCACGGCATGCTACAAGCAACGCTGTTGCCTCACGGCATCCTACAAGCAACGCTGTTGCCTCATAGCATCCTACGAGTAACACTGTTGCCTCACGGCATGCTACAAGCAACGCTGTTGCCTCATGGAATCCTACGAATAATGCTATTGCCTCACGGCTCCCTACAAAAGGAAACAAACACAGCATGCTGCAGTCATATTTAGATAACATTCAATGCATCATTTGTTGTTTCCTTGCTTTTTCTGAGGATGTGTCAGTCTGTGAGTGGAAACGCTTTCATAATTATGTATTTATTGCGACAGACTGCAATTGCTGCTTGCTTGCAGTAAAATAAAGTACAAACTACAAAGGTTTCAATTTTTTTTTTTTGTCCGTGTATTTGGAATGCTGCGATGGTGTAGATGTCATACTCCTCGCCTCCCACCTACGCGAACCAGGTTTGATTCCCGGCGGGGTTGCTTCCGGATTTTTGCACTTGGGAATTGTGCCGGACGGTGCCGCTGGTCAGCTGGTTTTCTCTGGGATCTCCTATTTCCACCACCCTTGCATTCTGACACCAATCCATGCTCACTTCGATTCACTCTCATCAACTCTCAAGACATTGTTAAGAGCCGCCCAAATCTGTTCACTCTCCCCTTGTATTTCGGATGACTCGGGTGCCACAACTCACGATTAGATTGATAGTCGTCAATAAAGTCGCACGTTTTCTGCCTAAACCACTCCATGCTGTCTGCCGCGCTACATGCAAAACGACCGATTTCCAGCAGGCGATGGGAAACGAGTAACAGAGGGCAACAATGCATTTTTACCGCAGGCATCAAAGAAAAATGGCAACACGTAGCACAATTCCGAATCCTACGTCACCGCATGCTACATGTTGCCTCTCGCCACACGCAGTGTAAATGTACCTTTAGATGCTGAGATGACAGCTGTTGGACGCTGTTCCTGTCACTGCGTCACGTCATTGCTCTGCCTGCACCTCATTTCACCTCGCCCACTCTCCATGTCGACCAGGTAATGACAGGTGTGCCAATCGGACACAGCAGCTGGCTCTGCTCGGAGCCTGCATTCTCTTATATTAATTATGCGGACCCTGTTTCTTAAAGATGGCAACTGTTGTTAATGGCAATCTAATGCAGTTTAACGCAACCTGCCCTAATACGTTTGTTATATCTTATGTTGGTGAGAATATATTGTAACAACGCAATAAATTAATTATCGGGATACTTGATTAAATTTCTTTCGTTTTGCGAGGCTTTGTAATATTTTATCGGGATTCGAAGTTCTTGCTGTGATAGTTCATTTATCATGGTAGTTATGTTTATCGGGCATACGGTTGCTTTTTCGAAATCTTAGTTTTGTTACGCGTCAGCGTTAGAAGATAGAAGCATCCGAACTGCAGGTCGACAGTTTTTATTCTAGAAGGTTCGATTATTTTTTACCGACGATGCAATTTGGATGACTACGCAGTTCGCCATGCCCTTATCTGTGGCGAGGGGGGGGGCGATGGTCATGTAGCAACAAATACTGAGTGTGCCTATCGCCTGGCAGTAGCAGACAACCAAGCACTCGCCTAGGCCACGTCTGGCGCGGCAAGTAACCCCCACACCGGCAAACTTTAACCTGCTCGTTTATTTCTCCGCCGGTGCGGGAGGTCACTACCTGTATTTCTTCTTGCGAGGCAAGTTTTCAAGACGTAAATGAAAATTAAACCACTCTGGCGCTGCTCTCCGTATGTTTGCCTGTGAAACCTGTTCGTACTCTGCATACCTCAAGATTGTTTGAGAAATGTTTTATTAAATGATAAATAAAAGTACAAAGTAATAAACAAACATTGGGACTTTATTTTCATATTAGTTTTGGCGCCTTTAAAGTTTCATGCATCTACTTGAGCTAACCAAGCCGTAACTTCCACTCGTCATACCAGACGCTGCATCGTTACAATATTTACAGTGTTTGCTGGTCCCAATGTTTTTCTCTCAAGACTTCTTTTTCTTTGTCTTTTGTATGATTATCATACTAAAATGGTTACATGAAATAAAGATGTGTTGCATGTCTTTTCTTGTATTTTTGGGTATTTATTTCTAACTCGAACAACACACAGATGGCACCCGTTTTTTTTTTTATTCGTAGTGGTGGCAATGTTGCTGTGTTAGTAAATCTTTGAATACTTTTTCAGGCATATTCTCGTAAATATACTGATTTTTATTTTCGTGCAAATTTTTTTAGTGCACCTGTTGGCGTACGTCACAAGGGGAGGAATATTGTTTCTGATTCCACCTTGATAACAAAGTGCATTATGATCAATATATTTTCCACCTTGAAAATGTTGTGTGTAACTATTACAGGCAAAGCACAAATACCAAAAGAAAAAAAAATTTATCTGCGTTTGGTCCTTGGTTCAATTCCAGCTGGTTGTAATGGGAATGGTCTCTATGTAAAGCGAGGCGTCATTTCCACAGAAAGCAATAAACTTGAACAATGACAATTAATTATACTTCCCTATTTATCACAATAATTAACTGTGAAGAAATAAATTACATATATTTGTAAATAGATGAAAAGTCAGTAAGGAATATTGGATGTTGTTAGTTACAGGCTGTGCGAAACCAACTAAAATTCTGCTTACACACATTCTTCTGTGTAATTTGTTTTACTAAGGAAGAAATTGCCCCCTCCTTGCCCCCGACAGCTACTCACTTGGAACGGACAATGCCCCCTTCCCACCCCTACTTCCCCCTTCCCTCCCCAGCATTGACACACCAATTTTCTGTTGTCCTGTGCTGCAAGCAAAAGCATCTTAATTAATTAACAATTTATAGAGACCTGCAAAATTCACTTTAAACACGTGTACCTTTGGAATAAGTTTGTCGTTGGACCATACTTTATTTGACACGTTCTGGGTAAATCTGCACCAATAACTAAACGCTTCACAATGGTGCGCCCCAATCACGCCCAGTTCAGTCAGAAAGGGGCGTGGCTTCACATCCACGCAGCAGCCAATGGGAAAACTACGCCAGCTCCGATGTATACAGTAACATGAAGTTCGGCCTGATGCCAAATAACAACGTGAAATTTGCATGGAGCACAGTAAAGGAGAAATGATAGGGACAAGAGGAGGGGGGGTGGGGGGATAGGGCAGCATTTTACTCAGTGTACTTGGCCGCAGGCTTCGAACTGCAGTGGATGTTGATAGTTCACAGGGCATAAACCTTTTACTCCCCCCCCCCTTTTTTTTTTGTCCTTAAAGACTCAACAAGTATTCTTTTGGGTTGTATGTGATTCGAATACAAAGTACCACATTTTAACTGTAGGCTACAACTACATGAAATGCAGGACGACCCCTAGAGACAACAGTGCCCTAAGCAAACATATATTTTAGATCTTTGGTCCCCCCCCCCCAACTCGCCCCCTTCCACATCAATTCACACACGCACACTTCCCTTTCAAACCCAAGGTGTAACATTGACTGTGCTAAACGTGCAGAGGATTTACAATTGCCTATTTTTAGAGAGTGAATCCAACCAAAAGAACTTTAACGGTACATAGCTATTACATAGATAGTTGAGCATAATAAATGTAATACCACGTGTTACATTAAATACAAATAAATTACTTGTAGGGTTAAAAAATAAATAAACAAGGAATAAAGATGCCACAACGAAATAAGAAAAAAGTTAATGTAATATGCACAGGATTGTTAATATAAAAAATATTACAGTTTTGTGGGAAAGAAAGTTGGAGAATCAAGGGTCCTTGCGCCCCCCGCCCCCTCCCCTCGAACGGCCCTGCTGAAATGTGCAGGAAATTCATCGAAAGTTAATTTTTTGACTTCACAACCCTGGACACTTCCTATAAGTTATCTAATCTTAATACTTGTGAAATGTGATTTAATGAAATTTTTGTTGTGAGTATTATCATTTATAAAACTCTCTCTACAGGTTTTCCTAGTTAACATAATTTTCACAGTTTTTCTGGTGATAAAACCCTTGAAAATTCCCAATTTTTGCCAGTAATTTCTTCTGGAGTTCCCAGAAAGGACTATTTTTGCAAACTTTTTTGTACATTATTATAGTTGCAATGGATGTTATTAAGATTTTGAATATTTTTTCCCCCAGAAACACTTTTCCATCTGAAAACATTTTGCAGGAAACAAACACATATTTCTTTCCGCCAAATGAAATTAATATTTCGCACGTCTGGTAAATTGTTCATTAAATCTTCTACTAAAACCAGTTCATCAGAAGTCCCATCCCATGAGAATACAGTCAGTATCCACTCATACAGGGAAAATAAATCAATAAAGTGGAAGTATACACTTATTCAACTGAGATATTGGACAAACCACATCGCATTGAAACTGACCGTAGACTGCTGGGGAATCAGTTTCTGGTGCAAGAGGTTCCGGGTTTGAATTCCATGAAGGAACGACTGTGTGTGTTGTAAGGCATATCCTTGGCAGACTCAGGCATACTGTGGCTGATATCAGCATGCAACAATGGCTATGTAAACAATACACTTTGCACAATGTCATGCCAACAATGATAACCAACACACTCATTGTTGGACTGTTTCCACAGTGGTGCATAAAATGTTCAAGTGAATCCAGTCACAGAAGGTAAAATCTCATCTTTGATCTATCAACAAGAAAAATAGTTTCCAGTAGTTTTGGTGGTAAGTGGAAGCTGACAGATGCTAATCACTGCGAGGAGGTGAAATTGAATCATGTGTCTCTAATTTATTCCAAAAAAAATTTTGCAGTGAAATATTATGCTGTGAGCATAACCAGGTATTTGCATCAACTCACGTGGAGAATTACTTTTCACCAGAGAAGTAGTTAATGAGATTGATTATGCTTCCAACGAGTGACATGAAAGGAAACACTTTAATATTCCTAGGGGCTAAGGTGGTGTAGTGGTCAGACCGCTCGCCTTGCACCTAGGCAAACCGGGTTCGATTCCCGTCAAGGTTGCTCCAAGATTTTCGCACGTGGGAATCGTTCCAGAT
>NQII01003201.1:71456-85992 GCA_002778355.1 Clitarchus hookeri
TCCAGTTTCCCCAACCCTTGCATTCCAGCACTGCTCCATACTCACCTCACTTCACCCTCATCAGCTCTCAGACCACGGTTTTAACAGCCGTCCAAATCATTCCACTTCTCTCCAGTCTCCACTTTAATATTTTACTCTCATCAATTATTTTCTGTTCTGGGCACACAACTTCGGAATTGCTTCTGCAAATTTGGTTAATTTGATTTATAATACACCAACATGAACATAACCAAAATATAAGATGGTATTTAAGTAAGAATTAAGTTAGTAACTGAAAATAGTGGCAGATGAACATTTAAAGCGAAATTCTGTCAGATTTAACTGATTAAATTTAAAGTTAAAACTAAATGACTGAAGTGAGATGTCAACGAACTGCGATACGTTTCAAGCCAAAATGTCTTATAAAGATTTTTTTTATTATTATTAAAAACGTAAAGTGAGCACTTTTGAAAGCCCCCTCATTTGGAATAATAGTCAATAACTGTATTTTATNTCTGTTCTGGGCACACAACTTCGGAATTGCTTCTGCAAATTTGGTTAATTTGATTTATAATACACCAACATGAACCTAACCAAAATATAAGATGGTATTTAAGTAAGAATTAAGTTAGTAACTGAAAATAGTGGCAGATGAACATTTAAAGCGAAATTCTGTCAGATTTAACTGATTAAATTTAAAGTTAAAACTAAATGACTGAAGTGAAATGTCAACGAACTGCGATACGTTTCAAGCCAAAATGTCTTATAAAGATTTTTTTTTAATTATTATTAAAAACGTAAAGTGAGCACTTTTGAAAGCCCCCTCATTTGGAATAATAGTCAATAACTGTATTTTATTTTAGCCTCTGACGTTAACTTCCGCATGCTGTGCGATATACACACTGTGTTTATCACTTACATGACAATATTTCTTTTAAAAAGGTGGTTAAACGATGTGAAATGGCAGAAGTAAATAAGTAGCTGGGGCCTGAAAAATGCTCACTTTGCTGTGAACAGCCTATACCAAGGTCCATGTAACTGCAAAGCCAGCTGACATTAAATTTAATCATTAACATAAATATCAATTAATATTTCAACGTGCTTCAGTTTTGTTATCAACAACTAAATTAACAAGTTGCTCATATTTTTATGATTGACAGTTTAAATTAATCACAAGTTTTAGTCATACCAAACATCTCTCCACTGATCCATTAGCTGCAGAGAGGAAATAATAAATTAGCAGAACTTATTAACTATAATCTATTCACGGTAACTTCAAGATTTTCTGAAGCCCTGCTAAAGATCTACTTTCGGGGAGCCGATTATGTATCCTTCCGCAGTATGTAAACAAAACATTGCCATGTGACACTAGCTTGACTACAATTATTCTGAAAAAAATTTCTTCTTCACCTCAAAAAAATGTATGGTTTGAAAATTAATCAAACCCTACAAATCTGTTTGCATGAATAATTTTTCCATAAATGTTGATTTTGTCCTACTTTCCCCTTCTGGTTCAAATCCTGGCTATGCCGATGAACATGTTTGTTGTGTCTGCATCCAATTGATTCTTGAGATTTTTTCAGCTTCCTACCTTTAAAAGTACGGTCAAGTTGTAAGTTTGAATTATTTGAAAAAATAACTTTACGAAAGTTAATTTCATTTAGGCTTGTCTCTAATTTTAATGACATGTAGTTAAATAAATCTTCATTTTGGGTGTGACCTTATGCTATATTAAATTATAATTTGCTATATAATGTGAATTCCACAGCACATTTTTTGAATTGATACAGCTCTCAAAGTCTAAAATAATAGAATCATGATCTTGTATGGAAAATATTATATGGTTTCACGCCCACTGGATGTTCACTTTATAAGACTGTGAAATACACGAGTATTCTGAAGCAAATTACCGACATATTCCAACTCTTGAGGCCCACCGGTGGCACAGAAAGTTTAAGTACAATTATTATTCCTAAATAGTTATTTAATTTTCCACTTGGTTTACGAGTTATTTCACATTTTAATAGTTTGTATTAAGGTATTCATCATTCATTTATTTCACATAACAAACCTTTTATGTCTTTTCTCCAAGCCTGCCAACATTGTTTACTCGAGTCTTAACACTTAAGTCTACATTATTTTTTAAATTCTGATATGAGTTTGGTACCAAATCTGCATCTCTTATTTCAAACATTTCACACTAAGCGTTGCTAATTATTACACTAACATTTGTAAGTTCCTTTTGTCTTGGAGAAGTCATATAAGGGTGAAGATTAAATGTATTTACACTGTGCTGTACGAGTAAAGGGACCTTGTGGTTCATGGCTTGATCAGAGTTTTGTTCATAACTCTGTGTACCAACAGGACATCAGTCTANCTATAAGGGTGAAGATACACTGTGCTGTAAGAGTAAAGGGACCTTGTGGTTCATGGCTTGATCAGAGTTTTGTTCATAACTCTGTGTACCAACAGGACATCAGTCTACCAGCAAAAGACCTAAAGCAATGCTTAATTTCCCCTTCAAAAGTAATTTGTCCCTTAAACAGAACACTTAATTGTTCTACATGACCAGAATAAAATTGTCTGTATCATTTAGTTTGCCTCGTAAATGCAAAGCTATGGAATGACAATGTATAGAAAGTGATCTGAGAACTTGGTCCAACTATGTCAAGCAAAGAAATAAATCTGAGGGTTTCATTAGTAAATGAACACATATTTATCAATTTATGCACAATACTTTACATAAATATCGTGAACAGTGTGCAAATATATCTGACACTTTACACTTCCAAGTTTTGCAAGTGTGAAGTTGTGTCCCAGCCTTAACACGGTTGGGGCCCGCGTCTGGCGTTAGCATCTGCCTCCCACTGAGACAAACCGGGTTCGATTCCCAGCTCCTGAGGTTTTCGTATGTGGGAATTGTGCTGGACTTGCTGCTCATAGGTGGGTTTTCTCAGGGATCTCTCATCTCGCCTGCCCTTGCTTTTCGGCACAGTACCTCGCTTCACCCTCATCGTCTCTCAAGACCTCGATGCTAAGAGCCACCCAAACCTCTTCGCTGACTCACTCGCTAGGGAGAAAATCTGTGTGTTGGTAATGCCCAGTAAGAAATGGTTCTCGTGCCAAATATTATTAAACTGAGTGCGCATAAATACGGTGTGTAGTCCCTTTCGTGTAGTTTTGTAAACTTAATTAGGCTTTATTTGCATGTGACGGAGGAATATCCTGAAAGTAGAACTTCAGCAGTGCTTCAGAAAATATGGAAGTAACCATTAATGGACTAAATAAACATTTAGGCAGCTGCAGCTCTAGCAAAAAATAAAATTTGTGTAAGGATAAGAATCCATCGATGGACGTTACTGTGAAGCACTTGTGTTGCAGACCCATCAGAGCACGACCCCTGCCTACCCATGATGAGGCGAGCACCCCGTGTGGAAGACCTGCCAAGGGAAGCCCCAGTAAGTACAGGCAAATGTCTACCTTACATCCCAGTACCGGATGCTCTGCTTGGTTACCATGGCGAAGCTCCGCGACCATCTGCGTTTTCCGAAAAATTCTTCTATGGATCCACAGTGGTTGATACACCGCTGGACACCGGTTGAAACATTTTTTGAACATCGGGGTTGAATTTTAGTGGTGTTTATGTCTGCTTCCAGACACACGTTAATACCATTACACACTAATTCTAAAGTTTTCATCACCCATATGTAAAACTCAATGTACAAATTACTTTTAAAAATTTTTTTAGAATGCTTGAAAACAACAAGTTGAGGGTGTGTTAACTTTTATTTTTCAGAGAAAGCATTCAAAAAGTTGATGTTTTGATGCATATCCACCAGGGCCACCAAATTTTCAGGCAGGTTGAACTGGTTGATCAATCGGTTTAACCGGACTCGACCGAAACAGTGATTTTCGAACGTCCGATGTACATCAGTTGATGCATCTGTGAATTTTCGATAATGCTGCTTCCTCCCTTCTTTGGTATCATCGCAAGAATTCACTTTGTTTTTACCATTTCCTAAGGCATTAGTAATTACTGTGAGCCCCGCCAAGTGCTGGCGACTTGCCTCCCTAGACGCCTGCACGACCCAGCTGTATACTATCTGTTACAAAAACATGCTGCGTGCATCAGCAAATGCACAACTGGTTATTGTAGACTAATGTTTTTAGCACGACGTTAGACTGCAGCCGACAGTGCGCGCAGGTACCTCTCCTCTCGCCAGATGCGCCCCATTCCCCATAAATACACCCACCATAAGCTGTGGCGCTAACAGTATGTAGTTCAGTTTTTCTTGAAATGTTGTCATTTTACAATGCAGATAAGTGTTAGCTGTAAATACACTGTCAAATAATTCCTACAAAGCATGTTGACCGCCACGTGATTATCTGGCTTGCTTTTTAAAGTGGGCTTACGGTAGTCTGGAGGAAAATAATGGATGTTTCTGTTGGGTGTAGGTCTTTAGCAATTTTTGCATCCTTTTCTCTCCACATTGCGTAAAACAAACTGATTTAAAATGCAAAATAAAAAAAACACAAAATGATTAATTTGCGTTGCTACATCAGCACACCGCCAAGATATAGACATGTCTTGTGGCACCTGACCTGTTGATGGATTGTCTGGAAGAATTATATTATTGCACTCTATTGAAAGAAAAGTAATAAAATTAAAAGCTTTTGATAAGACTTAAGACATTACAGAAACCTATACAATATATTCAGCATAGCTGACATGACCAAGACTCGTGTATCATTGAAAAATGTCGTACTGAGCAAGGTGGCACAGTGGCAACGCAGTAGCCCCTCGCATATGGCGAGGGGTTCAGTTTGATTTCTGTCCCAGACATCCAGATTANACACCGCCAAGATATAGACATGTCTTGTGGCACCTGACCTGTTGATGGATTGTCTGGAAGAATTATATTATTGCATTCTATTGAAAGAAAAGTAATAAAATTAAAAGCTTTTGATAAGACTTAAGACATTACAGAAACCTATACAATATATTCAGCATAGCTGACATGACCAAGACTCGTGTATCATTGAAAAATGTCGTACTGAGCAAGGCGGCACAGTGGCAACGCAGTAGCCCCTCGCATATGGCGAGGGGTTCAGTTTGATTTCTGTCCCAGACATCCAGATTAATACCAGGGTAGTTCCTAGATACAGGCAATGGCCAGTTCTGTCCCTAACTCGTAATTTTTCATGCTACTGGTTCTGTCTGTGATCACCCTGCTGTTGATATGTTAAGTCGCGCTGGAAAAATTCTTCCACTTACGAGCAAGTGTTATGTTTTCGAACCAGGTCGAATCTGCGCCATCCCAACGACCCAGGACGTTCGCGTACCGTTTAGAGGGCATGCCGGGAGCCCCCCCTAACACGTACATGTTGTGCTGCCACCCGATAGACGGAGCAGTGTCCTTCCGACCGGACGCCTGCGCCACCCCGACCCTCGACGACAACACCGAGGTGTCCTCCACTGTCCTCGTCTACAGCCCCTGCCCCGAGTCACCTCACAGGTTCATTCCTTGGTGCCAGCTGGAGCGGGGCCCATACGCCGGCCAAGTCGACCCGGCCGAGCTGGGGGCGCCTTCGCCAGCACGACGGCCCGTCTCGGCCCCTGCCCCCTCCGCGGCCGCGGCACCGCGACCTGCCGGAGTCGTCGGCTCCTGCACCCAACTCCGGGAGTTCACGAGCTCCTGCACGCAGCAGCAGTACCAGTGGGGCCAACCAGCAGATGTGCAGGGTGTCGACATGTCAGCACGCACAGCCACGGGCACTTCACAGCCGGGTGAGACAATGTTCGCTCTGGTCAACTTGTTACTGTGTAGTTTTCAGTTTTGTTGATTTAATTTGAGTTGCAGTTTATCTTCACAACTATTGAAAGATAAATACATTTTTGGATTCAAAAATAGTTGTCCTCGAAATATCCCTAATGTTAATACTACATCAGAAATCATTTTCAGGAAAATAGTAATTAAAGTTATTTAGTTCGGAATGATTTAAGACTTTTATGTTAGCTACACACAGTAATTTGTTTCGAAGTAATTAAATTATTTTATTGTGCGTTTGTTTGAGACAGTTAGAATCATTACGTTGGTGATCTGGAGATTTTTTGCTGATTTGATACCTTGTAAATTACAAAATCAAAATACAAATTATGAAACTTGTCATTATATAGATTCAAAATCGGGTCTTAGAATTATTTTGTCAGAACCTACCAATTTGAACGCCACTTATGACAAAGGAATGCTGTTCCCTTGTGTAGCAATGAAGTAAAATATCAAGAGAAATTCCAATTCCTTATGCTTTTCCTGCATTATATTTCTACTATATGTCTTCCGTTTACTGAAAGTTTTATATAATATATTAATTTTTTTACCTCCAGCACCCTCACTATTCAAAAGCAGCCAATGATGTTTTTTTGGGTATGCTGTGAGTTTCAAAAATTTTTGCGATTTAAATTTTGTGCATTGGAAATAAGACTTGCATGTTCTCAGCACCACCAACCACGCCGACAGCAATGCCCGTAATGCATCCTAGTTTAGACCTGTACCGAATTCTGGCGCAGTACCAAGTAACACAGTACACAGCAAAAAAAAAATTATTATCTGATTCTTGAAAACGAGAAAGATGTGAAAGTAACCATTTATTTTCCATGCAGAGGACTTTTCTGATACATCAATATATTTTATACTAGTGGGGAATTGCTGACATTCAAACACAACTGACATACTGCAGATCTCTGCATGCATATTTATATCAACACGAATACCTTCAAACTTCGTGTAGACAGAAAAAAAAAAATTCAAACAGATTATTATGTTTTTATTTATTGTTTTGAGTGCCGCAGAACAGCGACACGGCCCTAGTAAGGGAACGCTAGATATTCAGGAACGTGGAAGGGATCAGTCAGGCCTGTATTGAGTTACCATCCCAGTGTTTGCCTGGAGCGATTTAGGAAACTCCTGGAAAACCAAAATCAGGGTGACCAGACCGGGAATCGAACCCGGATTCTCTCGAATGTGAGTCCAACATTGTCCCACTGTGCTACGTCATTACTGCAGTTAAGCTACGTGAAACTATGCTTGATGTCATGTTTTGACACCCAGATTACGATGCTCCTCGTGTTTGTGAAGTAGGTATACGGACTCTTGCGCACGTAGTTTCATGTTTAATAGAAATGAATGTTTCTTTTGGGGTGGATTGTCCCGGAAAAAAATTTGTGTATGCCTTTTTTTCCCCCCTTGTTCATTATTTACGAACCTTTAATAAGACATTCTTATTCTCTCCTCAGTACAGTTTAGTAAAAAGAAATGAAAGCAAATAAAAATAATAAATTTAAATACTCAGTCTGTTTGTAACATCAGCAACGTCGCAATGCCAAGCTTGTTTTTAAATACCTACATACTTGCCTCCTAACCCCCTTCCCCGTTCCTCTCTTGAAACTTCTCCAGAGATTAGCTGCTGCATCCACCACTGGTTACGACATAACAGACATTTTAAGTATTTAAGTTTATGTAATATGAAATGTTTCAGAGCGGTTTGCCGGTCCTGCCGCTACAACTGCGGTCGGACAACAGTGGAAGGTGTCTGAAAACTTGCAGAGAAATGTAAGTCACATTTAATTGCCAGTATTTTTCATGTCTGGGTGATAGTTAATGAAAACATTATTCTTTTTTTTTATTGTGACACAAATTTTTGAGCTCATCTTACCAGGTCTTTTATCAATGTGTATCTCCTATATTTCAAAAACAAAAATTTGTAAAGTTTTATTTAAGTTTCTAATTTTTGCCAGAAATGTAAAAAAAAAAATGGAGACTAGTTTAATGACATAGTTCTTAGAAACTAGCACTAATACAAACACAAACCAGGAGGGGATCCCAGACAGGTAGCGAGTCGCAGGAGACTCGACCAACCCCTCACAAACCTCTACATTACGGGAAACTTTCATGTGAATGTTTTAAAACCCCAATCAAATGATACTAAAATTGTTTAAAATTCCTTCCCATTCCTTGGATTAAAAGTCTAGGCCTACACCATGGGAAACGACCGCTCATTGTGCCTTCAAACAGAAAATCTCGATCCACTCCTGACATGAGCACACCAAAAATATTAGCCGAATTATAAGTATTTTCAGAAAATAACAATTAAACAGTGCATAGCCATGAAGTGTTTAATGCACATGTGGGTTAAGTGAGAGGACTATAGAGCACTCACAGAATTCAAGGGTGGGGAAATTGTAAGTATCCTGAGAAAACCCACCTACAAGTAGCAACGTCTGCTGTGTTTCCCTCGTGCGAAAACCTGCAGGGACTCGAACTACCTTGGTGGGAGGTTGGTGTGGCCACTGCAGCTTCCACAGTATTAGACTGAAGAACTCGTGCATGTTTCACTCTACCAACAGATCTCGGAGCTGAACGAGCAGATGTGCAGAGTGTTGAAGAACCTAGACTGCACGCACAAGCATTACATGAATGTGGTGGAGGTGGAGAAGCAGCGACGGGACACCGTAGTTGGGAGGGTCAGCTTGATGATTGAGAAACTCAGGGGCATTCAGGAGTCGCAGAGGAGAGGCCCGACCGCCGAGGACGTCGACTGCTCGCGGACGCAGGAGGCGACAAAGCAGGGGGGGGACGTCTCCCTCGACGCGCTGCGGAGGCAGCACCCGCCCTCGCGGCCGAGCGATAGCAGCGCCCCCTTGCGGAGGGAGGCACCCCCTGCGCACGAGCCCGCGGACCTGGACTGCGTGGAGGAGGAGTCGCTGCACCCGTGGGATCTGTCGCAACGACTCGAGCAGTGGCAGCGGCAGCTGGCGCAGCAGATGGTGAACGGGCAGAGGCAACAGACCCCGCAAGGGGGGAGAGAGGCGAGGGCCACCGCACCTGAGAACACCACCCTCCAACCAGGTTCACGGAGAGTGGACCACGTACATCTACAGCACGAGTGCTCCAGCTTCACGCAGATCCAAAGTAGCGTGCGACCGGACGCAGCAAGGCAGAGGGACAAGTAACCAGACGCTCAATGAAGACGGCTTCCGATGATCTGGCACTCCCACCACGCAGGCCCCACAACACTGAACATCACTTTTTGTAACATTTTTCAAAATTAACAAAGGCAATAAATAAACTTATTTAAAATTCAGTAGTTATTTAGTTTAGCTGTAATGCGTATCTGGGTGAATGTCTTTATGGCTATATCATCGTTACCATCATCATTTATCAAACATCATCCATCAACCCATTAGTCATCCTCCAGCATCAGTCATAATTATCATCCATCATCCACTGCCATTTTCAGCCTTTGGTATGATCAGCATAGTGAAATGTCTCCATCGTCTTATATCTCTCCATCACCTCTTCTCCTCGATCATGCCCCATTATTCATCTCTTTCCTGTTGTGCTACTGTCATCTATTCCTTCTGCCGCCTCCTCGGTCCTCCCTGCAGCATTCTCCTCTCATTCTTTGTACATGTCAATATCACTTCACTCTAACATTTTCAATAATTTCATTCAAATGCTGTACCTCTGATCATGTTGTTTGATGAATCAAAGGCAGTGAGATTTCTTTCTTCAGGATACGAAACTCCTACTGGATTGTGAACTATTTAAACTTTGGAAGGCTTGTACCAGCAATTACAGAAATAACACAAACTAAAATCTAAAAGATAATCCACTATGGTTCCTTACTTTGGAAACTTCAGTGCATCTTTAAATATGAAGTATATTATTTGTTTTTTCCATTTCAACACCATAAAATTTATTACCGATAGGACATACTATATCTTTCCTTGGCATTTCCAACATTAAGATTGTAAGAAATTGGGATAATAGGAGAAGAAATGTTAATCTGGAACACAAAATTTTTTTAAAATACTAACTTAAAATTTATACGTTAGGAAAATAAACCAAAGTCTTCTTCAAGTCTAAATTTGGATGAGACACCCATCTATCTAAGTTCACTTCAGTTTTGTAAGCCACAGAAGGATGTTCAGTGGCTTTGTCACTAAGGTATCCTGCTGTTGTGATCAGGCAGCTCAGCTCGACCAGTGCAGTTTGAGCCAAAGTCGCTGATGACTCAAAGAGTTCTGAGCACCAAGTCCATATCCGAGTCATTTGGAACCCACCGTAATCAGCAGCTCTCATAATTGTTATTTGTATTTTAATTTCTTGTTTGAGAACAGGGTTATTAAGGATGAGCCAGGTGCTTTGACTATAAGGAGTGAGATAAGAATCGGCCATGGCCTGTATAGAGTAACTATGGCAGCATTCACCTGGAATAATTTTGAGGAACCATGAAAGACCAGGCTGGCATTCGAACCTGGGTGCTCCTGAATGCAGGTCAAGTGTGTTAAATTTTATATTATTTTAAAACGAATGACATGCCTTAAATTTTCAGGCTTAGTAGATAAAATAAAAATTAATAAAATTAATTAGAAGCCATGGAAACTTTGTACTTGCCCAGTTCCTGGTGGAGAAGTTTGGGCGGCTTTTAACATCGAGGTCTTGAGAGCCGATGAGGGTGAAGTGAGGCGAGCGTCGAGTGGCAACAGAATGCAAGGGCAGAAGAAATGGGAGATCCATGAGAAAACCCGCTGATTAGCTGCATCATCCGGCACAATTCCCACATGCGAAAATCCGGGAGCGACCCCACCGAGAATCGAACCTGGTTTGCCTTGGTGGGAGGCGAGTAGCGTAACCACTACACCACCGCAACCCCCTTCCAGTTCCTGATGACAAACAGGATTAAGGTGGGATGGAGGGGAGGGGATCAAGGTTTTCGTTTAATTATATAAATTCGTCTTTCTTGCTATCGTGCTCATCTGTGATAACAATAATCGCCTGCAGCAACAGCAGACACGACAACACGTATCTTCAGATTCACAAAACCATTATCTCAGTGTCGTCCTCATATTTACAGCCCACAATATTAAAACAGCTGTGGCCCATGAGAGAGAGAACACCCACTTTCCTTGCAGGCTCTGGTCGCTACCGTTACCATAGCCTAGGTCAGGGTTGGCCTCATGATGGTACTGGTTGAAAATGTGCCATTATGGTCTCTAAGGCAGCAGAATATACGAGAAGCAAAGGCAGACGTTATAAGGCAGTCGAGACGTCCCAGAGTGCCGCTTATTAAGTAAGAGCTGTCATATTTACCTCCTTTGTAATTTCAACTCCCAGTTACCATGCTCAGTAGATTTCATCTGGGACGACTTTTGGCTGTTTCCTGCACTGAATTCGCGAGAAGGTCATGTGTTCTGGACATCAAATCAAATGTGAGAGCCAAGCTCGGGAATATATTCCAAAAGAATCTTTCAGACGCTGACAGTATTCCAGATATGGCAGGATCAAAATACAAAGCAAGCAAGGTTCCTATTTTGAAGGTGATTAGCGTAACGGATAGCGTTAAAGATTATTTTATATAATGTTTTCTTTTCTGGTAAATACTGTATAATTTAGAGTTTAAGATCTGTATTAACCACCTACCCATTTAAAATGTTAAAACAGTATAATGTTATGACATTATAGTGATAATTTGGGTACTTAGTATTTTCTTTGTAGTTAAATATCTCGGTGGTGGTGTTTTCACAGTGTTTGCTTAAAAAAAAAATGGTAATTGTAATATTTTTTTAATAATAAATACTTTTAATTAACATTTTATGTTGAGCCATTGCAAATTTAATTATAATCTTGATGCAGACTAATTTGATTAGAGTGTGAATTTGGAGGCCTGATTCAACAGAATAAAACGAAGCCTTTGCTGTTGTGCCATATTATTCAATCTGAAGATAGTTGTACAATCTTCTGAGTGTTTAATCAATGAATGGTAATTGCTGTTTTGCATCTCTCCACTTGACGTGTCCCGCTCGAGCAAACAAAAGAGACGGGACAGATTAGTGGTGTGATAAGAGGGCGGCGAGCGATGAAGGAATGTTTGAAGGACAGATTAGTGGTGTGATAAGAGGGCGGCGAGCGATGAAGGAATGTTTGAAGGACAGATTAGTGGTGTGATAAGAGGGCGGCGAGCGATGTTCCTTACAAACTTCCTGTCTATAGTGGTGTGATAAGAGGGCGGCGAGCGATGAAGGAATGTTTGAAGGACAGATGAGCGGTAATCCTACAAACGTTTTTAACTTACATAGGTGTGTCATCGCGATAAGCCCACACATCTTGCACGTTCCTGACCTTGGGTATATTGAATTTACGCTTTTATCTCAAAGAATTTCCTGGTTATTGCTGTGGCCTCTCTCAGCGTGACTCGGCATGCAGGGAATGTTGCAGATCTTGGCTGCAGGGATTATTTAAGCTTTGACTGCTTCCAAGCAGAGAGTTTATAATGGGCGGGAGTTTGGGCGATTGTGAGGCCTTAAGCGATAGACGATGAGCCAGTAGAGCAACGAGTGGTGATGGAAGAGACCAGCGGGAGTGAAACCCGCGACTGCGAGCATCGGTGCAGTGAAGGGTGCGACTGGCAGGCAGGACTATTGAGCTGGATGTGTGAGCGTAACACATTTCAAATGATGTCAACAAACTGACTGAACATGTGTTAGTGATAAGTGTGAATTAAGTGACGATATTCAATATAGAGACATTGAGGAAGACTTTAATTAAAGTCGAGATAGACAGTAAATATTGCACTTGCTGAGAATAATATGAGTAATAGTGGCGATAGATAGTTTAATGTTGTAATAATAGCTATGTGAATAAATTAAAATCAGTTTTGGTTCTTTTATATTTATTAAGACCTCCATCCCTCACGAACTGGGATATGCCCCTCTGGCGTCCTGTAACAGTAATGCTCTTTAGTTTTTTTACAATTTATTTCATGGCCTGTTCTCAAGAACGAAATGATACACAGATGGCTACTATTTTTCCTTTTTCCCAGAGGCCGTTGATGAGAGTGCTTTACTTATAGCAAGCAATTTTTCAAAATTATTTTGGACCTAACAAAATCCTTTTCTACACATTGATAAATTGAAAATAACTAATAATCATTAATTTCATTAAAATTTTGAATGGGACTAATAAAATTTAAATATATAACTTAAAAATATGTGCAAAAATTATATATCACATATTATCTTTTTTCTGACCTTTATATGCAAATGTTATACGTCATGGTCAGTTTTTAAATAATTTTTTACTATCATTTTGGTAGCAGAAATTGAAATTAATTGACTGAAATGCTATTTATAGTTTTTATAAGATTTGTATCCATTTTTTTTACAATATATATATATATATCTTCATATTTTTTATTTTTAGTTCAAATTCATTTAGCTTTCCTTAATTCATATAATTATTTTATTTGTGAGAGTTTTATCCATTTACATTCATAATTGACTAAAAATTTATGATAAAAGTTTTGTTATTAATTTTTATAAATGGATAACACATAGTAAAGAAAAAAATTGAGAAGAAAGAGACATAAAATGTTTTACATCAGGGCTAGAGCAATCATAAAGAGAGCAATGTGCTTTGAAATGTAAATATCACAATAATCATAAATAGTGTATTTTTGAAAAAAAAAAAAATTTAGGGTAACCAATATTTTAAAAATATAAAAATCATTTAAAAAAACCTAAATTTGAGAAAATTGAATAAAAGCATTACTAAATACCCACATTTTTAAAATTAAAAATTTTTAAACAAAGAAAATAAATTGTTTTTTAAATTAAAATTTTTTATTTTAATTCTTTTTAAATAAGAAATACGTAAAATGGAGATTTAAATATTTACAAATAAAATAAGATGAGCAGTGAAATGTCTATGAATAATAAGAATATATAAAAAAAGGTTTCATATAAATCACCTTGAAGAAAAAAATGTTTAAAACACTTGAATGTAGTAAATCTGCAATAAAAATGATTACGAAGTATTTGTTATTACCTCAAAAATAAATGTGAATCTTAATTTTTTATTACTTTAATGTGGATTTCAAGTTAATACTTGTTTAATTATTTTTATCTTACTTGATTATTGTATAGTATTACACTACCATTTTTATTGTTATGGAGAATTCAAAATAATTATTTTTTGTTTTGTTTTAGTGAAATATTTATTGGAAATAATGCTACATTAATTTTAATAATTATATATTTTTCTTGTTTTATAATTTTAGTTTAAATATTTTTTTAATCTTTTATTTTTTGTGTTAGTTGTTAGGTAGTCAAATAGGCATTTCTTAAATTTACAAAGCACTTTGCGCGTATGAGCGATGGGGAGCTGGGCGAGCGTGATATTGTTGCCCGTATCACCATATTTCGAACATGAAAAAAAAAAAAAATTANAAAAAAAAAAAATTATGTGTGTGTCTGTATATATATATATATATATATATACACACACCTATTGGGCTTACATACTCTGGCGACAGAGAGTATAGATTACAGCAGTTCAATGCAGCTGAGTGCAAGATATTGGATGTTGGTTCATGTTAATTTGTGACATTGTATGCGAGAGCATTTTAGTGCAGTTTGGTGCAAGTTGGCGCAACTGTAGGCTGCCTCGCTTCTCACCTGGGAGGCAATATCCTTACTGATGACGGGGCGACGACGAGT
>NQII01003201.1:86127-104050 GCA_002778355.1 Clitarchus hookeri
GCGACGAGGCGGGGGAGGGGCGACGTCGAGTCATGCGCTTAGGCCACACTTGACTCTTCTGTCATTTTCGTTGTCGGGGGTGATGTCTATGTTACGAATTTGGTGACTACATCTTACACAGTTCGGAAATTACAGCCAACTATGCTTATAAGTATGAGAAAACTGAGGTGAAATGATAGAGCATGAGACTCGTCTCTGCCAAGACGCCATATGAAAGAATAAAAGACGGAATATGAGAAAACCCACGAGGGAATAGCAGAGCATAATGAGAGAAGTTATGTGGTGGGGCAATGAACTCAAAAACATTCTTCAGGCAAGATGGATGGTGCTGGCATGGAATGATAGAGCGTGAATGTCAGGGTAACCCTTCCATTCCTCAACCCCTCATTCCCCAAAAAGGAGTCACTTAGCCACATTGTGGAGTCATCGGCGGAAATTATGCAAAAGTCAGTCGCATTATGCAAAAGACATTTTTTTTGTGGGGTAAAAGAGAAATTCCAAGGGGAAAAAATGGCTTTTTGACGTCACCCAATATGGCCGTCGGCGTGTTCTCTTGTCCCGATCCCCCATCCACTGGCGCAGAATTACCCTTTTCCTACTACTAAGAATATCTGCGTTTTCGCAAGATGGCAACCGGTAGTTAGTTTTCCAAGAGAAATTCTAGCAAAATGTTTCGTTTAATTGTCCTCCGGGTTCTTTAAACGTTAGTAAAATCAACACATGTGGTGAAATAATGTATAATGTGCATACAATTAAATCTTAATCAGGGCTTTCAAAAGTGCTCAGTTTATCGTGAACAGCCTATAGGTATTAGAACTATTCTCATATATTCGAGGGGGGCCACGGTGGTTGAGCGGTTAGACTGCTCGCCTCCCACCAAGGCGAAACGGAGTTCAATCCCTGGCCGGTTCACTCCGGTTTTTCGCATTTGGGAATAGTGCCGGACGATGCCGCTGGTATACGGGTTTTCTCGGAGATCTCCCGTTTCGCCCGCCTTTTCATTCCAGCGCTGCTCCATACTAACCTCACTTCACTCTCATTGGCTCTTCAAGACGTCGATGTTAAGAGCTGCCTAAATCTCTACACTCACTCACTCATAAATTCGCCGCCAACTTAGCTTGGAACCTGCATGTCAGTGCGTGTGTAATTTAGCATACACTATGTAGATATGGCATTGATTTTTTTTCATTTCAGAGGTAGATTTCAAAAGTGCTCACTTCACCGTGAGCAGCATTGACATAGTTATGAAGCGAAGGATCTCCTGTTTACTAGGGGATAAGTTAGGAAGAGGAGGTGTCGAGACAAAGAGTAGTTGTCTGGTAGAATTTCCTATAAATGTAACAACTTTTTCCTCGTGTTCACAAATTAGATTTAAGCTTCTGGTAGACGTCTACGAGCAACTTGCAGAATTTTTCAAGGTGCCGTGAGAATGGAAAAGGGAAGGAAGGCTTCGGGATAATGCAAGAATAGTAAGTGAAGAGCAAAATAGCACGAAGAAAATAAGACAGTTCGTTAAGACAGAAGGAGAGCGACTCCCAGTTGGAGCATTGTTACACTACTAGGAAGGTATCTCTAATTCAACTGCTCTTGAGTGTAATCTGAGAAATATAAAGCGTCGTATTACTCGCCACAGCTTCAGCACACGCGATGTACGCTACCAGCGGCAACGAACTTCTGCTTCGAAAAGAAGGGAAATATTAGTTTGTCGCCCCACACTGTGATGAATAATGAACATGGCATACGGCTACAGTAGACTAGATTAAACTGCAATTGTACTGAGCGACTTAATTTTTATTTTCCAATGATTCAGTTATTTTGATTTTGGAATGCTTCATGCAGTCCGCCATGAATGTTCCTTGCAATATAGTCGTTATAACGTCACAAACGAATTTTTTTTTTTGTTTCCTCACGAAGAAGGTGACCAGTGATCGTACATACTCGTGACTACAGTGACAGAGACTATCGTGACATAGACTATAGTGGCAGAGTCGCAACTCAATGTTACAACTAACGCTCTTATTTTTTATTGGGAATCCGGCAATACTGCCGCTATTTACCACCAACCTAACGACTTAAAAGTAGATGCTTATTTTTAAAATGTAAAATATTCATCCGAAATTTGTTAATGAAACAGTACTTATAATTTTCGAGAAGTTATACTTGGAGTACGAATTTGTTACAACTGTTTGTGATGTTAAATATAGATTGAAATTTACTTTTTTGCAAAACATTCTCAGGTAATTTTTTTTCGTATGTTGGGTTTTTTTTATTTTTTATTGCGGAAAATAATTTGTTCGTTCGTGGAAAATGCGTATGAAAAGGAAGTGTTCTGTACCATACTGCGGAAATACAGTTGGGAATGCTCCTACGCTACCATTTTTTATATAAAAAATAAAATCAAATACAATGGCATCCCGCATCATGCTTTGTGGTTAACTTGTCTGTTCCCTTCTCAAAGTAGTGTCATTGTTGCTATACTGCCACAATAACAAAATTATTATATGATATATTTTAAGTTATACTTCCTAAGTTTTTCAACTTATTTCTTAACTAAATATGAAAATAAAATGAAACACTTTTAATAGTTATAGCAATTCTAGAATTTAGTATCATCCGCGGAGTAAAATTTATATTTTTCATTTGGGCAATACCGTGATCGCTCTATTTTTTGTGATCCTATTCCGCTTAAAGAGTTGTGGGGAGGAGAAGGGGGGATTACCCCCCTCCCCCTAATATGCGTTAAAAACTTCACATTGTTTAACTGTAGATTTCCATACTTAATGTACATTTGCATTTTTTTTACTGGCTTAAAGATTTGCGTGTAAAATGTTAGGATAGTAAGCAACATGCACGTGTAAACACCAAAATAATTATTTTGAAACTAATTTTTTGGAAGCGGCGCTTTGTTCATCATGAGGTGAGATCACGTTCTCCACACGACCTTAACCCCCTTCCCCTCCACAATATAACCTAACTGTGAAAGGTTTCGGCGACCCTGCTTTCGCCAAAGAGCCTCCGGGTTATAAATTCCACCGCAGCCTAAGTGCATAATGAAGTACAAAGTTAGGTGCGTAAATGTGAATAATATTTGCTACGCGTAAGAAGTCATACGTACCCTGAGCGGGGGACTGTTCGTTCGCCCCTTCCCCCGGGGAGGACCTAGTTTGCCGCCCCTCCTCGTGACGTCATCAGTACCCGCGGGAGGGGAAGAGGGAGCGTCACTCCCACCCGCTCGAAGAGTCAACAACAATTTTCCAAAATTCCGCAGAATAATTAGAGGCCCCGCTGCCGCCTCCCTCCCCTCCCTGTGCAGGCGGGATAGGGGAGGGGAACATTATGGGTACCGGGCTTGCTGGGGAAACTCGGCAGGCTCATCTTTGCAGCTGCGATGGGAAACTGCCGTAACGACAGATAGTTCTGTGACAGCGGGCGGAGGGGTATATCCTCTCCTAACCCACTGCCTTCAAATGACTTCACCATTGGGTGTTCAAGGGCCCCCTCTACTCCCGCTCTGATCTTCGGCAGTGACGAAAAGCGGTTAGGAGTCAACGACTTGCGAGCCAGAACACATATATATTTTATTAATAAAGGCGTTGGCCACGGAAGCACTTGTTATTTTATATTTGGACCACGTATTGTTAAAAGTTTCTTGATCGCATGTTACCTGCTAAATGACACGCCAAAGTCCAAATTTCACTGGTTTTGTAATGTACGAATATAAAAATAAACCAAACCGTAGGGCAGAAAATTTAAAAAAGGGCGACTGGAAGATCTTGTCTTAATTCATTTTAAGTTACGTTTAACGAAAGTTTATTTTCAAAAAGTTTAAGGGCAGCCACAAACGAAAATATGCAATAACTTCCNAGGCAGAAAATTTAAAAAAGGGCGACTGGAAGATCTTGTCTTAATTCATTTTTAAGTTACGTTTAACGAAAGTTTATTTTCAAAAAGTTTAAGGGCAGCCACAAACGAAAATATGCAATAACTTCCTTATTTTCAGCAGTCTTTCGAAATTGCAAAAACGTTTTTTTGAACAATTTTATAGACGTCTTGAAGTAGCTCTTGGCATTTTCTTTCAGTGTGAATCATCTTATTTCTGTATGTAAGTTAGTTTTCAATATTTGTACATTTCTATAACAGCAAAATTTTAATTTTGGCACGTATTTACGCAAAAACTATGCGCTCAAAAAAAATTTTCTTTCTAGGAATATGACACAGATATTGTGTAAAAGTTGAACAGTACTTACGCCCTTAAGTGCTCGACTTTTTACAACAAGCAGATAACATTCAATTATAATTACGCAAGGAAAATATTAAACAAATTGTAAAATGTATATTTTCTATAATCGTATATTGTCAGTAATTAGTATGAATCCGAAATTATGACGTGAAAACGAAGACATTTTTCAAAACGGGTGAAGCCGAGCGTTGCGTGAAACTTATGAGGCGGCGACCAATCAGAACAGAGCATTCTGTGTTGGTGGCGGGAAACTGTTATTTACAATATTATATGTGGGAAAAAAAATATTAAAAACATGTGTGTGTGTGTGTGTGTGTGTGTGTGTGCAAATGTTTACAATTATATTTGGTTACAAAAATGAACTTCGCTGATTGAAAATGTCTGCTTTGAAGTATGATCTGCTTAAATATGGTTGTGTTATACGAGGTTAGGTTAGGAACGAACGTAAACATGTCAGGCTTGGCGCCTGTTTCAATCGGCTGGAATTAATTAAGAATTAAAATACCGTACTGGAAACTGCAAATACATGCATGAGACGTGTTTCCGTACGCCAGATCAGTGCCTACTGCATAATTCTTAACGCATAATTTGTTTATTGTAATCCCAACTTTAGTATAGCTTTTCGACGTTAACCAAGCTTCGCATATCTTCATATATCCTGCGGGCTGCGACGGGGGAAACAGGCCACACAATGAACGGAAAAAAAAAAAACACAAATTTCAAGGACGAGACGCATTTAAAGATGACCTTGGCGATGGACAGTAAATTATGAAATCGTCCCCATTTGTTGGGAAACATTCGTAACGGAACGTGAAACTTGTCGACATGCAGAATCGGCCTTCTTGACAAACAGTAGGTGCAACGTGGGGCATTGTTAGAGCTTATGCCGGCTGCACAGTAACAAATTTACTAAAAAAAAAAAACTGTTTGCTACTCGAATTGTTAAAACCACGTCCCTTCAACTCGATGCTGTGGAATTGTACCGCACTTCCTCTGGACGAGTTTTTTTATGCAGCTAGGGCGAAATGCAAGTTACCGAGCAATTTGCTTCATACAAATGTAACACTGCTAGAAAACCTAGTGCAAGCAGTCCATGTCGCTGCTCGATCACGTGATTTTGACAGTTGTGAGGGCAGTTAGTGAGCCAGTGTTGGAGACGTATGATGAACAAAGTCACTCTACTTCGACTTTACTCTATGCATAATGGAGTCCAACCAGAATTGCCAACATGGTGATTTTCTAATCAGATTTGGTGGCCAAATTTCATGTTTGCGGCAGGTCGAAAAGCGTGTGTTTAAAAAAGGGTGGGAGGGGGGAGGGATTTGTTCATGGCCACTTTCAATTTTTTTGTTTTCATTCCTATAATAGGGTTTCCTAATCCTAACAATTTAAAAGCCGGATAAATTTTTCAGAAGTGGTTTTGGAAACAGTGCACAGTGTGGTATTTGGTCCCAAAACCTGGCCAAAAATATTTTATGCCACTAACAGCTACAGAACATCATTTTGTTTAAATTGTGGAGTGAAAAATAATAAGACAACGATTTTGTTTTAAAACGAAGCATTTATTCGTCACTTCTACTATATTCTAAAACATTTACATTTATAAGTTCACTTTCTGATAACAGATTTTGAACATCAGATGATAATGGCTTTTTTTTTTGNCTAAAACATTTACATTTATAAGTTCACTTTCTGATAACAGATTTTGAACATCAGATGATAATGGCTTTTTTTTTTTTTTTTTGTGAAAAGCATCGCATCCCTGTAATTAGGGGGTCTGAATTTAAAAGCAGCCTTTGTTGGACAGCTTTTGCTTTACATCAGGTAGCAGTGGATCGTCTTCAGAATAATTACTTATAATATCTTGCTCCATAAATTGAAGCTTTCCATAAAATATTGACTCATTTGACCTTTGCATAATGGTACATAACTCATTTCGAGTCATAGACCTCAATCCAGAAGGCCCTGTTAACAAAAAAAGAAAACGAAATATTAATTTAAAAAATTACTATTGTAGGGTATGAATAAAAAAAATCGTTAAAAAAAGGGGGGGCGGTTTCGGGTGGCTGTTTTTTTATAACTGTTTTGCGTACTAAATACTTCATGTTATACAATAGTTTTCAGAGCTTAGAAATGTTCAGAAGTATAACAAAACCCTTAGTAAATATTTTAAAGTACACAAATATCAAACAGTTGAATACACCTATGTTGTCAGCCGTGCTGACTCAAATTTGCTAGATTTTCATTATTTAAAGTAGTGTTACATAAAGTACATACCTGGGTTAGAAGAATCCATCACAAAAACAACAAGTAAATTGTTTATGCATAAANATAAAAGTAGTGTTACATAAAGTACATACCTGGGTTAGAAGAATCCATCACAAAAACAACAAGTAAATTGTTTATGCATAAAACCACAAGAGTTAATAAAAACACTAAAATCTGAGCACATCGACAAATCACAAACACTCTAAGCGAAGGGTAACTTCCGACTGAGAGCGCGGCGCGGTGAATCGCGCTAGTGCTTNCTAAAACATTTACATTTATAAGTTCACTTTCTGATAACAGATTTTGAACATCAGATGATAATGGCTTTTTTTTTTGGTGAAAAGCATCGCATCCCTGTAATTAGGGGGTCTGAAGTTAAAAGCAGCCTTTGTTGGACAGCTTTTGCTTTACATCAGGTAGCAGTGGATCGTCTTCAGAATAATTACTTATAATATCTTGCTCCATAAATTGAAGCTTTCCATAAAATATTGACTCATTTGACCTTTGCATAATGGTATATAACTCATTTCGAGTCATAGACCTCAATCCAGAAGGCCCTGTTAACAAAAAAAGAAAACGAAATATTAATTTAAAAAATTACTATTGTAGGGTATGAATAAAAAAAATCGTTAAAAAAAGGGGGGCGGTTTCGGGTGGCTGTTTTTTATAACTGTTTTGCGTACTAAATACTTCATGTTATACAATAGTTTTCAGAGCTTAGAAATGTTCAGAAGTATAACAAAACCCTTAGTAAATATTTTAAAGTACACAAATATCAAACAGTTGAATACACCTATGTTGTCAGCCGTGCTGACTCAAATTTGCTAGATTTTCATTATTTTAAAGTAGTGTTACATAAAGTACATACCTGGGTTAGAAGAATCCATCACAAAAACAACAAGTAAATTGTTTATGCATAAAACCACAAGAGTTAATAAAAACACTAAAATCTGAGCACCTCGACAAATCACAAACACTCTAAGCGAAGGGTAACTTCCGACTGAGAGCGCGGCGCGGTGAATCGCGCTAGTGCTTNTCGACAAATCACAAACACTCTAAGCGAAGGGTAACTTCCGACTGAGAGCGCGGCGCGGTGAATCGCGCTAGTGCTTTGCGGTTTTCACCCTTTGTTGCTGTAGTTACCTGGCTTTTCGAAGAAACCTAACAAAGGGGTGGGAAACAGTTTTAAAAAAAAAACCATTATTGGCCAGGTTTTTAGGTCAAATGCCATACTGTGCAGCGCGAACGCAAACACTTCCTACCAGTGTTGCCAGCTCTATCACTTGCAAATGCAGGAGATTAAACAATTAAAAAAAAAAAAGTATATTACAACGTTTAACTTTCCAGTTAATTGAAAATATTAAAAAATATATATATATAATAGAAGCCTGGTAATTCAAGCCGTAAAACCAGAAAAATAAACTTGTATTAAATTTAATTGACATAAATAGATGAACTACTCATACTAAACTATCACATTTTACCAACGCTTCACAACACTGTAAACTACCCAAACACATGTTAACAAGCCCCTTGTTAGACATGTGCAAAGTTGCATTGCAGTTGTGTTGTAATAGGTAGCTTTTGCAGAAACTTGGCTACGAAAGGACAAAAAAAACAGGAGATATACTGCAAAATCAGTGGACCTGGTAGCACTGCTTCCTACAGGACGAGGGTCGCGTTGCCAAAGGAATCCGGCTTGGAGGAGGGGAGTGTGTTGTCTTGGCGGTGCAAGCTCCTTGGCGCGGCAGGTCCAACAGGTACCCGGGGCCGGCAGTTGATGCGCGTGCGTGCGTGCGCGGGAGCAAGCGGGCGGGCGGGCCTGATCGAGCTCGTGTCCGGCGACTGGGGCCAGTACACAGTGTGTGGCGATCGCGCTCGATCACTAGGCGGGGGGCGTGGCGCGACGTGGAGATGTGCGGACTGGCGTCGTGAAGACATGGCGGACAACGTGCAGGTGAGTGCATACTCTTGTTCCTGCCCGGCGAGGTTGCTTAGTCTGCAGCTCGATCCGGAACACTTCATCGGTGAAAAAAATACATCGACTTCACTGGAGGCTCCCGCCTACCCGGAGCTTCATTCCGCGTTTGAGGCCGATAAGGGCGACACTACCACGCGCATCAAGTGAGCCATCGCCTCTAAGCGCAAGGCTCTGAACTGGCGTGCAGTGTTCTCGGCACACTGCGTGTACCTACGGGACTTTCAGCGGTGGAAAGTCTGTAGGAAGGTTCAGTGCAGGGCCCGAGTGGTTTTGTATGTATCTGACGCGTATATTTTGAGATACAGTTTCTACCCGGAGTGCTCTAAAATGGTGTGTCCAAGGTGCGCGATATCTTGAAAACACTCGTAATCCCTCGTCTGAAGTGTGTGTTCTTTTCGTAGAGCAGCACATTGGACGAGTGTTTAATAGTTTCGTGGGGGGAAAAAACTTAGTATTTAAAACACGACGACGTCACATCCGGCCGCAAGGAACATTTGTGACAGCAATGGAAAATAACACACAAGCTTCGCGTTTATGTTTCTTCAGAGTTTTAAACCGCGAATGTAGGGTTTTAATACACCGGTCTATTCAGAAAATGTAAACTCATTTTACAGGAGAGTAAATGTCTTAAAAAGATTTTAATAACCAAATTTATGAATGGGAAACAAAATTCGATTTTAATTTATGCCATGGCAAAAAAAAATTACATTAAATATTTCTTAACTGTGTTTTGAATTCGCAAGCCAAGGGTCCTTGCCTGGCTTCCTACCCTATCAAAGTACTTCGGGGCTGTGACGTCACTGCGTACCCGAGTTTTCTCGTTCCACTGATCTTTTTTCGACGTTCAACTGTTTAGAAGTATTTCATTCGTTGGAATTTTGGTGATTAGAACACGTAATTACTAAGGGCAACACGATATTCGCAGTGAATACTACCTAACGCGATAATGGGGAGGGCTATGAAGATCGGGGAAATTGTGGTGTTAAGCACGTAAAATTTATGTCAATTACATGTGAGTTGCGTTGCGTAACGGCATTAAATTCAAGACTACCTAACCTAACTTCACGATAGGCGATTATAGGGGTAGAGTGTACCGACNCCTAACTTCACGATAGGCGATTATAGGGGTAGAGTGTACCGACACGTGTTATAATAAGGAAGCCCAGGTCTGTTCATCCACCACCTGTGGTTCACCTGTTGTGAAGTTAGGTTTGATTCAGTTTGGTCTTCTGGATTTGAAATGGCTATGCAGGTAGCACTTACGTAAGCACTTCAGTTCCTACTGTAGGTGACTGACGTGCAACAACGAGTCACATGCATCAATCAGTCACAATAAAACAAATGTCGAACGTAGAATTTATGTCAATTATATGTCATTTACGTAATATGTCAATACGAATTTACTAGGGGCATCGCGACATTCGCAGTACATACTACCCAACGCGATAGTGGGAAGGGCTATGAAAAGATCAGGGAAAGTTTGGGGTATAACACGTAGCATTTATGTAAATTATGGCATTTGGGTTGCCTAACCATGTTAAATGCAAGAAGACCTAACCTATAGTGACCTAACTTCACGACAGGTAATTACAGCGGTAGTAGTGTGTGTCGACACGTGTTAGTGTTTTATAAAAAGTATAATGAGGAAGCGCACGTCGGTTCATCCACCCCCTGTGATTCACCCCTAACGTGAAGTTAGGTTTAATTATGTTACGTCATCTGCAACAGACATGGCTAGGCGGCAGCAGTACGTAAGTCCTTAAATGCAATACTATACAGTACAATTCACTACACTTACTTTCCACGCAAAAAAAAACTACACTATAAATTACGTTATTCGCCAATGGAGGCGGCGGATGTAGCACCTTGGTCTCACGTAGAAGACACGTTTTTGCCTTATATTCTAATGTGTCGAAACTCCACACAAACACTCTATTTCCGCACAATAATTAGATGTAACACTTCTCATGGACGTAATCGCAAAGAAACACTCGTGTTTTTGCACAGTGATTAGATTTACCACGTTAATTGGAAATAATCGTAACGTAACACGCTTAATAGCACTCGCAAGCCTTCGCACAGTCAAGTTCACACATAACACTGCACTTCCGCACAGTATTATACCAGCATACAACCGCGCCGCGTGAAATAGGTAAAAAAAAATGAAACCGGAAGATTACAATCGATGCGCATTTGTTTCCTGTCTGCAGTGTTGTTCAACTAATGTATCATGGCGATACACGTAAACGGCTCGTAAACAACACCCAGGAACGTCTTTTTGTATAATAAAACTATATACATTTTTTTTCTAGTTACTTCCGCGTTACGTAGTACAATCCTCTCGTGAATATAGACAAGGTAACCTGCGAAAAATGCAACGGAATTAAATAACATTCCAACACTGCTTGATTACGGTGGTTTATACCTGCATAACCTTAGCGCGTTTTGTGAATTAAAGTTTGGTTTCAAATTAGGTATTCTCGCATTTAACACGGTTCAGCGACCCGATAGAAATATATTTGACGTAAGGTTTACGCTTTTTACAGCAAAAACACCCCGATCCTCATAGTCCTCCTCACTATTACATAACATGGTATATACTGCAGATCACGTGACCCACCGATGTAGTTTGTATAAAGTGTGATTAGTAATGTCCATATAAACCATTTTCGGAATTTAATTTGCCGTTCGAAAAGTCCTTATTCTTGATAATTACAGGATTTTTTTTATTTTTGTTAAGTTTCCTTTTGGCACACGTGCATACAACAAAGATATATGCCTGAACAACTAGAATCGAAGAAAGTCCTCAATTTCCAAGTATTTTTAGGTTATTTTTATACAAGCAGCTGACATGCTATATTTTAATTGTTTCTACCGCATATATAATGCTTTTAAGGGTCAACGCACGATAATGTAAAATTTATAGACACAAGGAAGAATTCACGAGGCCATTTCTAACGACAGCAAAAATGCTTCGATCAGACTTTGTACGATTGCGGAGCAGCTAGCTTCCGGGGGCCGCGGTGGCTGAGTGGCTAGCCTGCCCGCCTCCAACCAAGGCGCGAACCGGGTTCAATCTATGGGGGGTCACTCCGGATTTTCGTATGTAGGGATCGTGCCGAACGATGCCGCTGGTCGGCGGGTTTTCTCGGGGATCTCCCGTTTCCCACGCCCCTTCATTCCGGCACTGCTCCATACGCACCTCGCTTCATCCTCATCGGCTCAAGACCTCTATGTTAAGAGCCGTCCAAATCTCTCTACTCCACTCTATTCATCGTAATGAGATTGAGGGCAATGAAAAAATTAAGGTGGTCGCCAGGTTGAAGGGATTTTGCACGTCTGAGGCCTAATAGCGTGGGAGCGCTAGGGGTGACAGAGACACGCGCATCAACTCTCTCATCGCCTCTACGCGCAAAGCACTGAACTAAGGTGCAGTCTTGCCGTCGACAACGCACCTCTACGAGACTTTCAGCAGAGACCCTACCGTTTTACGACGTAATAATAAAAACTCTAGGTTTGATGCACGTCCCTATTCCTTTTTTAATGTTTTGTACCGGAATGTTCATACCTAAAAATGACCGTGAAAACACCCGTTTGATCCATTTCCATTATCACAAAAACATGCTTAAGACCCGAGATACACGAGGCTAGTATTCCGAAGCCAGGATAGTAAGTTGTGCTAGTAAGCTAGTTACTCTGGCGNTAAGACCCGAGATACACGAGGCTAGTATTCCGAAGCCAGGATAGTAAGTTGTGCTAGTAAGCTAGTTACTCTGGCGTCGTGTATACAGAACTAGCTTTATTTCCGGGCTAGTAAGCTAGTGGGAAAGCTAGTAAGCTAGCGTCTCAAGCCAGGATAGTTTAATAGGATGGGGTTCTATTTTTTGAGCTAGTAGCGCCCCCCACCACTGATTTTCCTGTCCTGGCTTGTCTACCAGCTTCGTGTGGCCGGTGAAGCTAGTACCCGATCGGCTAGTGTGCAGTGACGACGCTTGTTTGTTTTCTGACCGCTGTGACCAGGTGTTCCTTAATCATGCCGAAACTGAGTACCGATATTAATTTAAAGTTTGTACAATTGTACCGTGAGGAGGAATGTCTGTGGAACGCCACTATTCCTTCTTACAAAGACAAGTGTATGCGTGATTCATCATTACAAAACATGTGTGTCAAATTATTGACAATGGGCATAGTGATTACTACCAAAGAGATAAAAGCTAAAATAAAAAATTTAAGAGCGACTTATTGTCAAGAACTGTCAAAAATTGAAAAATCAACTAGGTCTGGAGCAGGTTCTACAGAGGAGTATAAGTCAAAATTAAATTGGTTCGAGGAAATGCACAGTTTTATTAAAAATGTGCCTATGAAAAGAAAAACAACGGTAAGTTGCATTGTATTTATTTATTTATTTATTACTTTCATTTACACTTAAAATGTATGCCTTTGTAATACACAGTCGAGTTTATAAGTCTATGCTTATTATTTTCTACGTGTTTTATATAAATAGGATTGATTTACGGTCTTGATATCATTCTTGTTTGCCAAAACACGGCACCGTCGTCGTTGTTGAAGTAGTTTTTAAAGGTTTCCCTTTTCTCGATTGCTGAAATCGAAGAATGGTTACTTCCTTGTTGACATAACCTTTGTAAGCCCGTAGTTTCTGTCCTCCAAGAACCGAGAGAGATGGTTCCTGCTTCAATATCTTCCTCATCAACATCACTGCTGGTTATATAAGCGTTTCGATTTTCTTTTCTCAACCAATTATGCAAAGCGCATGCTGCTAATACAACTTTGTCGACGGTATCTACATTACTTGCAATTGGTTTTTGAAATACCCGAAATCGGCTTGACAATATTCCAAAGGTATTTTCCACTATGCGTCTGGCTCTGGATAGTCGGTAATTGAAAACTTTCTGTTCCAATGTTAAATTGTCACCTGGGTAGGGTTTCATAATGTATGGTTTTAATGGAAATGCGGCATCCGCAACAATCACTCCGCCATTTGGTAAAAGATTATTCTCTAGTTTATTATATATGGAGCAATTTCTAAATACACTTCCATCAGATGACATTCCACTAGCTCCAACATCAATATATCGAAAGCAATAGTCATAATCTACTATTGCCATAAGAACAATACTGAATACTTTTTTATAATTAAAATATACACTTCCACTGTTTCCAGGAGCTATAATTTGTATATGCTTACCATCAATGGCACCGTAGCATAATGGAAAATTCCATCTGTTTCTAAATCCGTTTTCTATTTCTGACCATTCTTCGGTACTTGTTGGTATCTGTAAAAAAATGTATATTTATGATTAATAAGTTACTTTTATTTTTATTTTAGGACAGTCAAGAATCAGCAATAAATAAACAGCAAGATAACAGCGAAACCAATATTGAAAGTTGCATTGATGACGGTGAAGATGTTCACACTTCAGAAGATTTTTCATCTCAGCCATTTACATCTTCATCAGCTAATATGATGCAACCAGCTGTGAAAACACCGACATCTGCTAATAAATCACAGGGCAAAGTGCCAGCGACACCAGCTCCGAAGAAGAGAAAAATTGCGCAAGTGGCAACATTGGTTAATGAATTAAGGCTGATCAAGGATGATTTAAAAAGTACACCAGTGTGCGAGCCACAACAAAATGAGCACGATATTTTTGGATCATATGTAGCTAGTCAACTTAAAATGTTATCTACTGCACGGGCTATTAACACTCGGGACGAAATCAATGCTATATTATCTCGTAGTCGAATGGAAGATTTAATAAATGATGGCAACACAATATGTTCATACCAGTCGCCTAGTCAAGACTCTTCAGACTCGCACACGACAAACAATACTTTATCAATGCCACTTTCATCAGGTGCCTCGAATTTAGCAACAACCGAATATCAAGCTCATTACCAACAACAAAATCCTTCTTCCCAAAATCTTGATGAGATTACTTTCCATTTTCCACGCCAGGATATCTAGAATCCTATTGCTGCAGCATTTATCAATGCATATTTTTTTATTAGATTATCTTACTACTTTACTATAAAAAAATGTAATAAATAAAAAGTAAAAAGTTAATATTACAAACCTTAATGTTTTCTTTCAATGCCTTGTATATTTCGACACACACTTCTGGTATAAATCTAGATATGGAAGATCTTGAAACCCGATAAAAGTGACTGAGTCTCCTGTAACTAATGCCGGACGAAAGAAAATCTAAAGTGATCTCCAATTTTACTCTTGCTGGTAACGCCTCTCTCATAATAGTATTCACTCGTTGTATTTTGGGCTTCAAACAGAATATTAAACTTTTCTGGCATCATTCGCAGAACACTCTTGTACTCGCCTAGATCTTCATTGCGAAGTTCTTCTAGAAGCCATGCAGATGATCCACGTTCATTCCTTCTTAAAATCCATGGTTTTGTCCAAATACGTTTTTGTAACAAAACTTCTATTAATTCTTCTACTGCAAATTGGCTCGAATTTATTTTCTTTTACAAATGCTGTTCATTTTTTCCGCGGACCGAACGTATTGTTACACTGCAGGGATACTGGCTTCATTTCCTAGCATCATGTAAACCGCCCTAGCTTGTGCTAAGGCAAGCTAGTAGCTAGCTTCAAAAGCAGGCTAGAAGGCAAGCTACTAGCTTACTATCCTGGCTTCGGAATACTAGCCTCGTGTATCTCGGGCTTTAGAGAGAAATGGAGGAACTGAACAACGTATACAGACGCGTAACGTTTCCTAAATGCTATTCGTAAGCAGACCTCACTCAGACACGTTGGACGGTTTTGTAGTATAAAATGTTTTCTGCTGGAGCTCTGCACACCGCTAGGCGGCCACCTTAATGCCTGGATATTATTTTTACTGTAATACGTCTTAAAAATAAGACAGATATGTAGTGTGCCATCAGCGGGCCTGAACACGAACTCTGCATCGAACACAGCAATCGTTACGCTTCGGAGACGTATCGAAACACAAAGCTAATTAAGTGATTACGAACCGCGCTGCGATACACGTTTCGTTAAACGTCAAAGCATATCGGGATTCTGTGACGTCACAGAATAAACGAATACACTGAGAATTGTTACGTATAAATTTTATTTAGTAACTACATCCAGGCAGACACGTAAACCCCCTAACAAAAATGGCATATTTAATTGGAAAATGCACTAGTTATAATAAATGCGTGAGACAATAACTATTTATTATATTTGTTTATAAACTTACAGCTCTCCGAGCGCGACATCTTTTGGCGAGAAAATTAAATACCATCCGCGACATCTGTTGGCAGAAAATGTAAACTCATCCTGCCGTTGCCACCTCCCGACAATAACCTATAAATCCTGCTGTAACTAATATCTTGCGAATAATTATAAGTGTTTTACATAATATTAGAGTGTGTTGTTCTTACTTCTTGGCTGAATTATGGCGGTTTTGTAAATTGTCAGGTAGAATCTGTAATATTCGCGTGTGTGGTAGTTTTCAATTTATACTTATTAATAACTTCTGAAATTTTGTGCTGATGCTGTGCAATGCCGATTCAAGCCTATTTTGTTTTTTCGTGCTTTTTTTTCGGCTGGGTAAATTTTCTTGATCTACACTTCGTTGCTTCGTGTTTTATTTTTGTTTTGAGCGTGGTCTTTCTTTCAGTTTTGATTTTTCATAATTTTGCTACTCTTTTATATTTTAGTTGATAAAACTGACGACTGGGATATCCCTATTCAGATACAAGTTTTTTTTTTCTCTACGTTATTGAGAATTTTGTAGTCATTATTTTACTATGCATAAATTCATATTCATTTTTGCATANTTTTTTTTTCTCTACGTTATTGAGAATTTTGTAGTCATTATTTTACTATGCATAAATTCATATTCATTTTTGCATAATTAACCGAAATGTGTTTTTGAAAATTTAAAAAAAAAATTTTATTAACGCTGCATGTTAATAGTATTAAAAGTATTTTGTTGATTTTAATTTTAAATTATTTAACCGTAGTGAGNTTTTTTTTTCTCTACGTTATTGAGAATTTTGTAGTCATTATTTTACTATGCATAAATTCATATTCATTTTTGCATGATTAACCGAAATGTGTTTTTATTTTTATTAACGCTGCATGTTAATAGTATTAAAAGTATTTTGTTGATTTTAATTTTAAATTATTTAACCGTAGTGAGCTCCGGCAATGGGAAAAGACCAAACTAGTTTTGAGGTGTTCGAATCGGCGAAGTTAGTTTGACGGAAATCGCTGCCTGGCATGAAATAGATCATCATCATCATCATCATCATACACGCCCGCGCGCACGCACAATACCGCCTCACGCACTAACAAAGGCGTGGTTTCTTTCTCACGCACTGGCATTCGCTGGACTGTTAATTAAAATCCAGAGGATGCGCCCAGCGCGGCGGAGAAAGATCTTCTCAATGGCACCGGGGGAAAATGAAAACCTGTTCAGTTCCCGTCGGCGGCAGTGCCGACGTAAAATGTTTCGAACTGGAGCGTAGGCTGAAAGACGACGTTGATTCCCCCCCCCCCCCNCTCCTCCTCTTTTCCCAAATCTGCGCGCGCATGTCCGTGAAATCACCTCACCTCAGTAAAATACTGTTCAACTAGAAGAAAAAGTCGCATACACTGTAGTGTGCGATATTGCATTCTTTTTATTAAGGCCTCCGCCTACCAGGAGTTTTTTCCGCGTTTAAGGTACGAAGTGTGGAAGCGATAAGGGCGACACTGCCTCGCACATCAAGTGAGCCATCGCCTCTAAGCGCAAGGCTCTGAACTGGCGTGCAGTGTACTAGTCTCACTGCGTGTGCCTGTGGGACTTTCAGCTGTCACTTTATTATTTTATTTATGGAAAAAGTCTGTAGGAAGTTTCAATGCGAGACCCTGGAGTAGTTTTGTATCTCACGTGTATATTTTGAGATACGGCGCTTTGAAAAAGCCGTTTCGAACCGTTTTGGAGTACCGTAAACCGAGGATACTTTGCACCTGCTGGGGCAGCATGACACCACCCGAAATATTTGTTTAGGTGCCATTTGGTGAAAGGGTATCAAACATCACCGAGGTAGGCAACATTTAAAATTTAAATTATCTAGCTATGGTCCTCTTGTTTCTTTGCCAAGTTGCGCCAGAATTAAAATGTTGATTGGTGCAAAGTTACCCCTGCAGGGGCAAAGCAGCCCCGGTTTACGGTACTCAAAAATGGCGTTTCTAGTTTGCGTGACGTTTTGAAAGCACTAAACAGCCCTCGTGTGAAGTGCGTGTGTGCGTTTCGTAGAGCAGCGCATTGGACGCACAATTACTTGAATTTCTAACGCAACGTAACGCTGTTCAAGCGCCAGGTGGCTCTTAACATCGAGGTCTTGAGAGCCGACGAGGGCGAAGCGAGGAGAGTAGAGAGCAGCGCCGGAATGAAGGGACGGAGGGG